>RJWJ010011730.1:0-43658 GCA_004363605.1 Indri indri | reverse complement strand
CAAAACAATCTTAAATTTTGATTAAACACAAATCTATACACATTTTTAAAAATTCTGATTTCTCCAAAATTATTTATATTTTAACTCCTTCCTATTACAGCTTGTCACAAATCCGTTATGTGCAGTGACTAAAATAGTAACTGATAATATTGCTCAATGAAGTTAATTTATTCTATCTAAATAAACAGTGGTTTAAATACTAATATATTTTCTTAAATTATTCTAGTTGAAATAGCTCAGGTTTTAAAATCCAGAAAAAAAAATGAAATTTCAGTTTTGCTATATATCAATTTCAACTTGGGCAATAAATCATTCCTCTCCAAACCTCAATATCCTTATTTTTATATTTATTTTTATTTTATTTTTATTTTTTTGAGACAGTCTTACTTTGTTGCCCAGGCTTGAGTGCCATGGCGTCAGCCTGGCTCACAGCAACCTCGAACTCCTGGCCTCAAGCAATCCTTCTGCCTCAGCCTCCCGAGTAGCTGGGACTACAGGAATGCGCCACCATGCCTGGCTAATTTTTTTCTATATATTTTTAGTTGTCTGATTAATTTCTTTCTATTTTTAGTAGAGACGGGGTCTTGCTCTTGCTCAGGCTGGTTTCGAACTCCTGAGCTCAAACAATCCGCCCGCCTCGGCCTCCCAGAGTGCTAGGATTACAGGCATGAGCCACCACGCCCGGCCTGATTTTAACTTTTAAATAAATTCAGAATCCTTGAAATCTTCTTTACCTCCCCTACCAAGCTAGTCTAACTTAACATAAATCATTTGAACATAAGCCATTTGGGCATAGGTTAATCCAATATGTCTATTTTTATGCATTAGTCTTCTAACAGATACATCTGCATCCACTCTTCCCCTGTCCAATCAATTTCTATTCTGCAACTGTAATAATTTATTTGTAATACAAAACTAATCAGGCCTCACACGTTCACATTCCCCTACACAGCAACAGTCATATATTTACAGTAAACACCTATTTGAAAAGCATTCATGGCTTCCTTTGGCTCTCTAATTTATTCTATAAAACCCCGATATAACTTTTCAGCCCTATCTTCTTTTCTTCAATGATTTTAAGATTTTCTCCCTCATCTACCTACATCTTCAGCTTCCTTTTAAGGTATTCTACTTTATTCTCCATGCTGTAGTTTCTGTGGCTTTTTAGTTTCTTCAGTATCATGCATCCTTCTACAACAAGGTATTTATACTCATGATATTCCATTTGTCGAGGAAAA
Source organism: Indri indri (assembly GCA_004363605.1). Taxonomy (NCBI): domain Eukaryota; kingdom Metazoa; phylum Chordata; class Mammalia; order Primates; family Indriidae; genus Indri; species Indri indri. Next base: position 42,420 of record RJWJ010011730.1, on the reverse strand, counting down.
TTTTCCATCCTCTCTTCACCTAGTTGACTCTACTTATTAATCAGATCTCAGCTAAACTTTTACTTTCTCAGAAAAGGTCTTGCTGCCCTCCCTTGCTATGTCAAATGCTCCATTACAAACTTTAATATCAACATGTACCCCTCCTTTGTAGTTCTCCCTCTATTATGATTTTCCATTTATACATGTAATCTATTCCCCATACTAAATCATAAACTGTATGAGAGAGGCTTTTAGCACTTTTTTATATTAGGGCTAGCATAGTGCCTGATATTCAATAGGGATCCATCGATAATAGTTGAATTAAAGTTTGAATGATTGAATACAAGTAGAAAGTAAGTAGGAAAGTCACTGCATGTTCCTGGAAAGAATATACGTGTGTGTGTGTGTGTGTGTGTGTGTGTGTGTGTGTGTGTGTGTGTGTATGTATATATATATATGATCTGAACAAGAGATTTTAGTGAAAATAGATAGGAAGTATGCATAAATTAAATGAAATCCATATGTCTTTGTGGATGATCAGATATTAAGTGTGGACACGCCATCATTTATAACCAGCAGCGGCCTCCTGGTATCATTTCTTGAGTTGAGAACATCTGTTTCACAACCATTGGCTTAATTGTCTTGCTTCTTTGACTCCAAACTTGGATTAATGTGGCCATTATTTTTTTCTCCTTTTTTTTTTTTTCCTTTGGTTCTTAATGGCAATTGCCAAAAATTCCTAGAGAAACAAAGATAATGTGAATCTGGCCACTGTAAATTCCTAATGTCAATTTATGTTTATGTCCTCAGTGTTGACCAATAGTAGTAGTTCCATCTCTTCCTAGTTCTATTTAACTAGTAAATTCTTCAAACATTCACCTTTCTCATCAGACTCTCTCAACTACATACTTTCTTACTCAACAAAAACAAACCACATCAACATTTCCATCTACCATTTTCAACAGTCTTAAGTGGAATACAATCATGCTACCCTTTCTTAGTGGAAAAGACTATTGTCTTTCTGTCTAAAAGGGCATTCAAAGTGCTTTAGAATACAATATGGAAGGATGATGATTGAGAACATAATTCTGAGGAGGCACTGCGGAAATTATAGGATGGTTGGGTGCTCAAGATACAAGGCAGAAAGAATAGGTAAGTGGTTATTAGTTTTTGGAGTAAACCAATCAATTGACTGAGGTAATAAAAAGAAGGAGAATATATGTAATCTACTGAAGAAGTGTAAGACCAGATAACAGTTTAAGTCCCAAGGAATGAAAGTGAGGAACGTAGAGATGATTTTGAAAGTCAGTTATTTTCTTGGTGTGGAGAAAAATTATCTGTTGCCTAATGGCCTTCCCAATAGGTCTTGCATAATGCTGCCCATTCCCAGTTCTACTATTTCTTCGTCCAACTCTTGACTATTTATATCCTTCACTACAGTCATAATTAATACATTATCATATTGGAAGATTTCCCTGAATTTCATTCTCATATAAATGTTATTGCTCTATTTTATAATGCCCTTTGACAAACACTACAATAGCATTTATCATAATATTAATATAATAACTGACATGTTTCTCTGCTAACTTTGGGAAAAATAGTTATCTTTGCTTTCTAACTTTGTTTTGCCAATAAATATCCCAATATTTGGAAGATAACAGATATACAATAAATAACTATTAAATGATTGAATAGTCTAGAAACGGTACGAAGAGGATATTTGAGAATAAATACATGGTGTGAGAGATAATATTTATAAAAATTAATGGTTAGATATAAATTAAAGCGTTGCTAAGCAACCAATGGAAGACCCAATAAAAATTAATGTTGAATGTTATGATAGCCAGTGAAATATAAATGTTTCTATATTTTATGGACTAGTCCACTGAAACATGTAATGTTAATATTTATGTGGGAAGGTGAGTCTGATTTCTGAACATAGAGACTTTTCACATTAGATGTAAGAGTTTGATATTTTGTTTATTAATGCATCATTGACAGTGTGCTTGGTAATGGAAAAGATTATGGTAAATACAATTAGACTCAGTCATTCTTTCATGATATTTTCATCTTAGTGAAGAATCAGACACAAATCTAATAATCACAAAAATAAATTGAAATACAACCTATGATAAGTATTATGAAGATAGTGTACATAGTGTTGTGAGACTATGTAACAAGATAGCACCACATGATCCGTAAGGATAGGGATGTTTCCTAGAGAGTTACGTTGGGTTGAGATCTTTTTAAAACAACAACAACAACAACAAAACAACATTCTTAGAAAATGAACAGATAGGACTATAGACAAGTGAGATAATGTCAAAAAAAGATAACTGAAATTGGCAGCTTTTTAGTATGGTACTATTGAAGGAAAGGTGTTTTTTTGTTTATTTGATTGTTTTCTGGGCTTAGTTTTTAAAAATAATTTATAGTGTCTTTGATCAAAAGAACATATCACTCTAAAATCAACTCAAAAGCCAATTGTCAAAGAATTATTTAAAATCTAAATACTAAGCTTTGCTCAAAACACCAAGGAGATCCTTTCTGTATAATTTCTTATAATGCCACTTCTTATTGGAAAGGAATAAATTTACTTCCTGTATAATGTTTCATAAAACTATGCCTCATAATAAAGTTGAAAATATTCTCAAACACATGCCTCAAAAACATATAAAACTATGGAATTAATTTGTATAAGGAGCTTTTCAATACAGATTCAATGTCTTACCATGTGGCATTCTTAAAAATAACACCAAATGCCAGGTTTGGCATTTTATAAGCAACCACAAAACTAGAAAAATAATAATAAATTGTAAGCAAGAGAAAAGGGAAGTACACAATAAAGTACTTTTTTCTCTTTATTGTCAAAGAGCAATTTTCAAATTTTATTTATAAAATACCACGATAGTCCAATGATGTACCTTTTCAGGGTGTATTGGATTTGATAGCATCATGCTTCTGAAAAGAAGCAAAAGGGAAATTCTTGCAGCTGAAGGTGACCTTATTACATGTTTTTCTAAGTGCCTTCTCCTAAGATTGCCAGCCCAAAGAGAAAAAATTAGGGGTCAGTAGCCGGAAGAGCTGTACTCTCTTTTGTTTTCCTACACTAAATAATATTGATCTCTATGCATCCATCTAATTGATTTTTAAAATGATATGCAAAGAAAAGTAATTCTCAAATGTTCACTCTGTCATAGTGACTAATCAGGTTTTCTGTGTCCTGTATTTCACAGCTTGGGGAAAATGCTGTTTCAGTGATAATTTTCATTAACATGTTCAGCACCTGCCAAATATTCCACATTAATGGTCACATAACCCTTATAAATGGGAAGAGGTCCATTGAGTTACCTAAAAGGAAACAATAATCAATGGGGAAAGTATACACAAAAATACATTTACTTTTGTAAAATGAGTTTTTTTGAGATAAGAAATGCAAGTACAAACGTTTTGGTTTCTCTAAGACTAACTTATCCAGTAAACACATATTTATGGTCCTTTAAATTCATTTATATCTGTCACTTTAATGTGCTTAAAATGTGATGTAAAATCCCAGGCTGTGAAGTAACTATAACATTTTCACTGGGTAAGGGTAATAGAGGCTTTTGCAATATAGGAGCCAGTAAGGAGGTACTGGAGACTGTGTAGTCTGAGGGTAGTAATAAAAATGTCCAGAGTGAGCTTTAGATGTGTTATGAATCTTTACATGGGTCATTACCTATTTTCAAAGAAAACATTCTAGCAGGATAAGTGGGGCATTGAAAACTAAGTATACTACTCCACAGGTGATCAATCATTTTTGCAAAAATGTCTTCAAAATTCTATTAATCGCAACTTGTATATGTTATATTCTAAACTCTAAAACTGAATAAAATAGCATAGAAAGAGTAAAACTAGAAAAATGACTAATGAAAAGATATTACATGTATGCGGATATGAATTCAGTGTCATTCCAAGTCCTCATCACACTTGTCTGCCATAAAGATCTGTGTTCTGCGTTATAGACTTGACACACATCCACACATCTCAGTGTGCTCTTCAGAAACAAAATTTGTGATGAACTGTGAACCTCAATAAAGAGAGTTGTGTCAGTTCGCCTTTTGCTATATCCACTTACTAAAACACAGATTAATAATTGAAAAAATGCAGAAAAAGACAGCTTTATTTATAACAAAAACCTATTTATGTGAAACAGAAATATAAAAACAATGAAAACCAAAATCATAGATTTTTATGAGTTCAAGTCCTGCATGAGACGGTGCTGAAAATTGTGATTCTTCCATTTAAGACAAGGGAAGATTGCAACAGACAGCAGAAGCTATGAATCTTTTCCATAATCCCATTGATGAAAAGAATTAGAAAAAGCCTGGCAGCTGAATTTTACAGGATAATTTTTTTAGGAAAATAAAATATTAGACAGAATTTGAGGAGATACAATTTGACACTAAACAAAGTGCTCTGCATATTCTGTGATTGGGATGTCCAATATCATCACATCACAGTAATTCCAAAACATCTTTTAAACTTCCTACTTCTGTATTGGGGGTCTAGGAGCCAAATGGAAGCAATTGTGTAAATGTTTGAGTGGTTTTTCAAAGGAGTCAGAAGAGAGAGGGATAGAGAAATAGATAGAGAAGCTGGATTTAAAAAAATGGAGAAAACCTCTAGCAAGAAGTAACATAATTATGAAAATATAAATCAAAATTCAACGGACAATGCCATGGTATTTGCAGATTATAAAATGTACTTTCATTTCAAAGCCAAGCTTTAATACAGTCCATTGTTAAAAGCATTGATAAAAATTAACAGTTCTCCCTGTAGAGTTCTTTCACCTCCTTAGTTAAATATATTCCTAGGTATTTTATTTTCTTTGTTGCTATAGTGAAAGGTATTGAGTCTTTGATCTGGTTCTCAGTTTGACTGTTTTTGGCATATATGAATGTTACAAATTTGTGTACATCGATTTCATAACCTGACACTTTGCTGACTTTATTTATCAATTCCACTAGTCTCTTTGCAGAATCTTGTGGTTTTCTATATATAAGACCATATCGTTAGCAAAAAGCAATAATTTGACCTCTTCTGCCTCCAACCTGGATGCCTTTCATTTCCTTCTCTTGTCTAATTGCTTTAGCTAGAACTTCCAGCACGATGTGGAATAGAAGTGAAGACATGAGAGCAGCCTCATCTGGCTCCAGTTGTAAGCGGGAATGCTTTAAATTTTCCCCCATTCAGTATGATGTTGGCTGTGGGTTTGTCACATATGGCTTTTATCATTTTGAAGTATGTCCCACCTATGCATATTTTGTTAAGCATTCTTACCATAAAAGGGTGCTGAATTTTGTCAAATGCTTTCTCTGTGTCTACTGAGAGGATCATGTGGCCTGTGTTTTTACTTCTGTTTATGTGGTGAATTACATTTATAGATTTGTGTATGTTGAACCATCCCTGCATCTCTGGGATAAAGTCCACTTGGTCATGATTGATTATTTTTTTTGTGAGCAGCTGAATCAAATTTGCTAGGATATTATTGAGAATTTTTGCATCTATATTCATAAGTGATATTGGTCTGTAGTTTTCTTTTTCATTGAGTCCTTTTCTGCCTTTGGTATCAGGGTGATGATGGCTTCATAAAATGTGTTGAGGATTCTTTCCATCTCAATGTTGTGGAATAATTTCTGCAGGATAGGCACAAGTTCTTCTTTGTAGGTCTGGTAAAAGAGTTGGAAAAACTCTTACAGACTTTGACCTAGGGAAGGAATTTATGAAGAAGACCTAAAAAGCAATCACAGAAACAACAAAAATAAATACCTGGGACCTGATCAAATTAAAAAGCTTCTACACAACCAAGGAAACTATCATCAGAGCAAATAGACAACCTACAGAATGGGAGAAAATATTTGCATGCTATTAATCTGATAAAAGGCTGATAACTAGAATATATACAGAACTCAGGGAAATCATAAAAAAAAAAAAAATCAAATGACCGCATTAAAAAATGGGCAAAGGACATGAACAGAAACTTTTCAAAAGAAGACAGACTAATGGCCAACAAACATATGAAAAAATGCTCAACATCTCTAATCATCGGGGAAATGCAAATCAAAACCACAGTGAGATATCACTTAACTCCAGTGAGAACAGGTTTTATCAAAAAGTCCCTAAACAATAAATGTTGGAGTGGATGCAGGGAGATGGGAACACTCATACACTGCTGGTGGGACTACAAACTAGTACAACCTGTATGGAAAGTAGTATGGAGATACTTCAAAGAATTAAAAGTAGAACTACCATTTGATACAGCAATCCCACTTCTGGCTATCTACACAAAAGGGAAAAAGACATTTGATAAAAAAGGCATCTGCATTCAAATGTTTATTGCATCACAATTCATAATAGCAAAGATGCGGAAACAACGCAGTGCCCATCGATACAATGGATTAATAAAATGTGGTATATGTATACCATGGAGTACTGCTCATCCATAAAAAAAAAAAAATATACTGAACTACCTATTGTATTGTACTGGATGGAGCTGGAGCCCATTCTTCTAAGTGAAGTATCACAAGAATGGAAAAACAAACACCACATGTACTCACCATTAAATTGGTATTAATTGATCAACACCCATGTTTACATATGTAAATTAACACTCATAGGGTGTCGTGCAGGTGGCAGTGGGGAGGAGAGGATGGGTAAATTCACACCTAATGGATGTGGTGCATGCTTTCTAGGGGATGGGCATGCTTGCAGCTCTGACTTGGGTGGTGCAAAGGCAATTTATGTAACCAAATCATTTGGACCCCAGTAATACTCTGAGATTAAAAAAAAAAATTAAAAAATAAAAATACAAAAAAATTCACAAAGTTGCTGAATAAGGGAATTTTTTTAAATGGCATTTTAGTAATAATGATAACAGGTTAGGATATGTAATAGGAAATATATATATATATATATATATATATATATATATGCCATTTGTAACAGAAAAAAAGAGAAAAACCTAAATGAAACTCAATAATAAATCATTAAAATGCATGCAACTTGTATATCAAGAAAATTTAAAAATATAATAAAGCCATGGAAAATGAGCGGTAAATCCATACATGTAATTTGGACCAGGATGAAATGACAGGAATAATATTGCCCTCTCATGTAAAACTGAAAATCTAGGCAAAATGTATAAATCAATGGTTTTCAATACATTGAGCATCAGACAATAAAGGACAATGATAATAAATGATGAGAAAAAAGTGAGGTTAGCCCACCCAAGATTTCCCCAGCTTACTGCCTGGAGAAATTCCAGATCACAGTACAAAGAAGAGGATACCCAGACAGAGCCAAATGGACCATTTCAGTTATAGATATGGGCCTAGGAGACCAAAGCAGGTACAGTTCACAGGGCAGATTATGAAGGAATGAACTATATAGAAATAGATCTTGATAAACCTCAAGAGGGTCTCACTGATTTTTGTGCTATGTAATAATCAGTGAATGCTTGTGAGCAAACTACCTGAGGCTGGGGAAAAAAAATATTCAAAAGGATTAGAAGTTACAATTTTCAAGATTTATGCAGAGGAAAGAGTCCCTGTTTTTATCAGGCAGAGAGAGAGAGAGAGAGAGAGAGGAAGAGAGAGAGATTCATAGGACATTAGGTAGAATACTCATAATGTGTTTTTGTTTTTTTTTTTTTTCTCAGTAGTGGGTCAAAATTAGCCTTAGGCAAAATGCTTCTCTGGTCCTGCCTAACAAAATTTGAAAGCCAAACCTGAATCATCAAACCTTAACCAAATATATCAACTGAATGCTAGATTAAAATAATAAATAAAATAAGCATAAGAATGTGAAAATATTTAGCATTCAACAAGGTTAGACAAAATTCACAATATGTGACATTCTATCAAAAGTTACCATGAACACAAAGAAGGTGATAGGTAGGTATATAAAAGGGGACAAGGCAATTAGTATCAAACAAAAATGACACAGATGATAGATCTATTAGACAAGGTCATTAAAAATTATTAAAAATGTATTCCATAATATCAAGAATATATAAGAAAAACTGAAAATGTTTAAGTAGACAAATTGAAGAAATAAAAATACCCAAAACAAACATCTAGACATAAAATCTATAATGTCTGTGGACAGAAAATGTATGGAGTGAAATTAATAGCAGAAGAGATATTGCAAAAGGAACAATTAGTCCTGAAACCATAAAATTCTAGAAGAAAGTCTAAGAAAAAGTCTGTTGGGCATTGGTCTAGGCAAAGAATTTATGACTACAACCCCAAAAACAGATGCAATGAAAACAAAAATAAATAAATGAATCTTAATCAAACTAAAAATTTCTGCACAGCAAAAGAAGTAATCAATAGAGTACTTGACAGAAACAATGTAGAGAATGGGAGAAAATCTTGGCAAACTATATATATGACATAGGACTACTATCCAGAATCTATTAATGTAAGGAAATTAAACAAATTAGCAGGGAAAAAAAACCACTAAAAAGCAGGCAAAAGATATGAACAGACTTTTTCAAAGAAAATATACAAATGGCCAAGAAACATGAAAAAATGCTCAACATCACTAATGATCAGGGAAATGCAAATTAAAATCACAATGAAATATCACTATACCAATGTTTTAATAATGACCATTATTAAGAAGTCAAAATCCAATAGATGTTGGCACAGAAGTGGTTAAAAGAGAACACATTCACTATTGTTGCAAGTGTAAATTAGTATAACTTCTATGTAAAACCATATGGAGTTACCTTTTTCAGATTGTTTACTGTTGGCCTATAGAAATGCTACTGATTTTTGTATGTTGATTTTGTATCCTGCAACTTTACTGAATTTATTTATCAGTTCTAATAGTTTTATTGTAGAGTCTTTAGGTTTCCTCTAGATATAACATGATATTTTCTGCAAACAAGAATAATTTGACTTCTTCCTTTCTAATTTGGATGCCATTTATTTCTTGCTCTTATCTGATTGATTTAGCTAGAACCTGTAGTACTATGTTGAATAACAGTGGCAAGAGTGGGAATCCTTGTCCTGTTCCAGATCTTAGAGGAAACAATTTCACTTTTTTTCCTGTTGAATATGATACTAGCTCTGGGTCTGTCATGTATGGGTTTTATTGTGTTGAGGTAAGTTCCTTCTACACCAAGTTTTTTGAGAAATTTTATCGTGAAGGGATGTTCAATATTATCAAATGCTTTTTCAGCATCAATTAAAATGATCATTTTTTTTTTGTTCTTCTTTTGTTGATATGATGTATCACGCTGACTGAATTGTGTGTTGTTGAGCCAACCTTGGATACCTAGGATGAATCCCACTTGATCATGATGAATAACATTTTTACTATGTCATTGAATTCAGTTTGTTAGTATTTTGTTCAGGATTATTACATCTATGTTCTTTAGAGATACCGGCTTATAGTTCTCTCTCTCTCTCTCTCTCTCTCTCTCTCTATCTCTCTCTTGCTATGTCTTTGACTGGTTTTGGTATCAGGTTGATCGAGCCTCATAGAATGAGTCTGGGAGCATCCCCTCCTCCTTGATTTTTTTGGAATGGTTTAAGTAGGATTGGTATAAATTCTTTGATTGCCTGGTAGAATTCAGGAGTGAAAACATCAGGACCTAGGCTTTTCTCTGATGGGAGACATCTTATTATTGCTGCTATCTCATTACTTGTTATTGGTTTATTCAGGTTTTGGATCTATTCCTGGCTCAATCTTGGTAAGTTGTATGTGTCTAGGAATTTATGCATTTCTTCTAGGTTTTCCAATTTATTGGTATATGGTTGCTCATAGTAGTCTCTAACAATCCTTTGCATTTCTGCAGTATCAGTTTAAAGTCTCCTTTTCCATTTCTGACTTTATTTATTTGAGTCTTCTCTCTTTTTTCTAAGTCTGGCTAAAAGTGTGTCAATTTTATATATTTTTTCAAACAAAAATGTTTTTGTTTTGTTGATCTTTTGTATTTTTTGCTTTTCAATTTTATTTATTTCTGTTCTGATCTCTATTATTTTTTTTCCTTCTACTAATTTTGGGTTTGGTTTGCTCCTGTTTTTCTGATTCTTTTAGGTGCATTGTTAGGTTGTTTATCTGAAGCTTTTCTATTTGCTTGATGTAGGCAAGTATTGCTATAAACTTTCCTCTTATTACTACTTTTACTTATCCCACAGGTTTTGATGTGTTGTGTTTTCATGTTCATTTGTTTTGAGAAATTTTTCAATTTCATTTTTAATCTCTTCATTGATTCAGTGGTCATATGTAATCTCCATGTGTGGGTGTTTATTTTCTGATGTTCCTCCTGTTATTTATTTATTTATTTTTATTTCAGGGTATTATGAGGGTACAAACATTATGGTTACACTTTATGTCTTTGTCTCACCCAAGAGAGGGTTAAACGAATGCCCTTGCTCCCTACAATGCTCCCCGTGTCCTTCAGTTGTGGGTTTACAGCCCCCCAACTCTACCTAATCCCTGGAGAGTATTACTGCCATGTGATCACCCTAGTGTTGATCAGTACCAGTTTGATGGTGAGTAAAAGTGGAGCCCATTCTTCCATTCTTGTGTGCCTCACTTTGGATAATGGGCTTAAGTTTAATCCAGGAAAGTATAAGACGTTCTAGATCACTGTCATTTCTTATGATTAATATTCCATTGTATACATATACCAAATTTTAATAATCCACTCATGGATTGATGGGCACTTGGGTTGCTTCCACATCCTTGCAATAGTGAATTGTGCTGCCATAAACATTCAGTTGCAGATGCCTTTATCGGAGAATGTTTTGTGCTCTTTTGGGTAGATGCCTAATAGTGCTATTGCTGGATCGAGTAGTATTTCTATTTTTATCTCTCTGAGGTATCTCCAAATTCTTTCCAAAGAGGTTGCACTAATTTGCAGTCCCATCAGCAGTGTAAGAGTGTTCTTGTCTCTCCACATCCTCACCAGCATTTGATGTTTTGGGATCTTTTGATAGAGGCCAATCTCACCGGGGTTAGGTGATATCTCATTGTGGTTTTGATTTGCATTTCTCTAATGATTAGAGATGTTGTGCATTTTTTAATATGTTTGCTGGCCATTATTCTGTCTTCTTTTGAAAAGTGTCTGTTCATTTCCTTTGCCCATTTGTTGATGGGGTTGTTTGATTTTTTCTTATTGATTTTTTTGAGTTCTAGATAGATTCTGGTTATCAGCCCTTTATCAGATGTGTAGACAGCAAATATTTTCTCCCATTCTGTGGGCTGTCTATTCACTCTAATGATAGTTTCCATGGCAGTCCAGAAGCTTTTTAACTGATTAGATCCCATTTATTTATTTTTGTTGCTGCAGCGATTGCTTTGGGGTTCTTCTTCAAGAATTCCTTGCCTAGGCCAATGTCTGAAAAGGTCTTCCCAACATCTTCTTTTAGAATTCTTAATGTTTCATGCCTTAGGTTTAAGCCTGTTATCCATCTTGAATTGATTTTTGTGAGAGGTGAGGGGTGGGGATCCAGTTTCATTCTTCTGCATGTAGCTATCCAGTTTTCCCAGAACCATTTATTGAAAAGAGATTCTTTTTCCCAGTGTATATTTTTGTCAGCTTTGTCAAAGATTAGATTACCATATGCGGATGGTTTCATCTCTGGATTCTCAGTCCTGTTCCGGAGGTCAACGTCTCTGTTCTTGTGCAGTACCATGCTGTTTTAGTTACTGTAGCCTGGTAGTACAGCTTGAAGTCTGGTAGACTGATACCTCCCAGTTTGTTCTTTTTACTTAAGATTCCTTTGGCTATGAGGTCTTGTCTGGTTCCATACAAAGCATAGAATTATTTTTTCCAGTGTTCCTCCTGTTACTGATTTATAGTTTTATTCCACTGTGGTCAGAGAAAATACTTGATACTATTTCAATTTTTTTGAATTTTTTGAGACTGTTTTGTAGCCTAATATATGCTCTATCCTTGAGAATTATCCATGTGCTGAGAAGAAGAATGGGAATTCTGCAGCTGTTGGATGAAACGTTCTGTAAATGTTAGATCCATTTGGTCTATAGTGCAGATTATTTCCCATGCTTCATTGTTGATTTTCTGTCTGTATGATTTGTCCAATGCTGAAAGTAGAGTGTTGAGGTCTCTGACGATTATCATGTTGGGGTCTATTTCTCTTTTTAGTGCTGATAATATTTGCTTTATATATCTGGGTGTTCCAGTGTTGGGTGCATATGTATTTAGAACTATTATATCCTCTTGCTGAATTGACCCATTTATCATTAGATAATGACCTTTTTTTTTTTTGCCTCTTTTTACAGTTTTTTTCTTGCAATCCGTTTTATATAAGTATAGATACTCTTGCTATTTTTGGTTTCCTTTTGCATGGAATATCCTTTTCTTTTCCTTTATTTTTAGTCTATGTGTGTCTTTATGGGTGGAGTGTATTACTTGTAGACAACATATAGTTGGCTTTTTTTTTTTAATCTATTCAGCCACTCTGTCTTTTGATTGGACAGCTTAGTCCATTCCCATTCAATGCTATTATTGATAGATTAGCACTTACTCTCATGTTGTTATTTGATTTCTGGTTGTTTTGTGATTCTATCTTTCCTTCTTCCTTTCTGTCTTCATTTGTTAAGTCATCTACTTTGTAGTGTGCTTTAATTTCCTGCTTTTTATTATTTGCACAACTGCTGTAGCGTTTTTTTGGTTGTTTGTTTGTTTTGTTTTTGAGACAGTGTCTCACTCCATCACTCCAGCCAGAATGCAGTGGCATCATCATAGCTCACTGCAACTCAAACTCATGGGCTAAAGCAACCCTCCTGCCTCAGCCACCCAAGTAGATAGGACTACAGGTACACACCACTATGCCCAGCTAATTTTTCTACTTTTTTTTAGAGAGATGGGGGTCTCATTTTGCTTAGGCTGGTCTCGAACTCCTGAGCTCAAGTGATTCTTCCAGCCAGGCCTCTCAGAGTGTCAGGGTTACAGACATGATGCTGTAAGATTTTTTATTTGAAGTTACCACGAATCTTGCAAAAATCATTCTGTAATCAATTATTTTAAACATATGACAACTCTGCTTACAAACAAATAAACAAAGAGAAGTCTAAAAGAAATTTTACCCTTTAACTACATTTGCCCCTGCTTTTAATGTTTTGGTGTGTCCAGCCATATCCTTTTATACTATTATCTCTCAAAATGTTGTTGATAGTTTTATCTTTTAATGATCCTGGTCAAGAATTAAGTGATTTCTATACTGCAATTACAGCAACGGAGTATTATATATTTGTGTGCTTACTATTATCAGTGAGTTGTATACCTTTGGAATATTTCTTATTGTTCATCAATGCCCTTTTCTTTTATACTAAAGAACTCTTCATAGCATGTCTTACAGGACATGTCTGGTGATGAAATCCCTCAGCTTTTGTTTGTCTGGGAAAGTGTTTATTTCTCTGTCATGTTTGAAGGATACGTTTGTAGGATATAATAATCTAGGGTTAAGGTATTTTTCTTTCAGCACTTTGAATATGTCATTCCAGTCTCTCAGCCTGTAGGGTTTCCAGGAGAAGTCTCTCGCCAAACATATTGCAGCTTATCCATAATCATTGTGAGCTTGGTTATTATTAACAAATTCCTCGAGGTAGCCTTTTTTAGGTTAAATCTGCTTGGTGTTCTATGACTTTCTTGTTCCTGTATATCAATATCTTTCTCTAGGTTTGGAAAGTTCTCTGTTATTATTTCTTTGAATAAACTGTATACCCCAGTCTATCTCTCTCTTCCTTTCTGTCTCCCTCCTTTTTAAAGATAATAACTCTTAGATTTGCTCTTTTGAGGCTACTTTCTAGATCTTCTTGGCATGCTTCATTTTTACTTATTATTTTTTCTCTTCTGACTGTATTTTCAAATAGCCTGTCTTCAAGCTCACTAATTCTTTCTTCTGCTTCATCAATTCTGTTGTTGAGAGACTCTGATGCATTTCTCAGTTTGTTGATTGAATTCTAAAGCTCTAGAATTTTTGCTTGTTTTATTATGATTTCAATCTCTTTGTTAAATTTCTCTGATAGGCTTCTGAATTCCTTTTCTGTGTTGTCTTGAAGTTCATTAAACTACTTCAGGACAGCTACTCTGAATTCTTTTCTTGAAAGTTCACCTATCTTCATCCATCTGGGATTGGTTACTGGTACCTTATTTAGTTCAGTTGGTGAGGTCATGTCTTCGCATGTGTTCTTGATGCTTTTTGGTGTTCACCAATGTCTAGGCATTGAAGAGTTAGGTATTTATTTTAATTTTCACAGCCTGGGATTATTCAAACCCATCCTTCTGGAGAAGGCTTTCCAGATATTCAAAAGGAATTGAGTATTATGGTCTAAGTATTTGGTCACTGCAGCCATATTAGCACTGGGGTGCTCCAAGCCCAATAATGCTGTGACTTTTGTAGACTCCTGGTGGTACCTCTTTGGTGAGCTTGGGTAAGAGTCTCTCACTCTTTCCTCACTCTCTGTGCTGGGCTGCTGGAGTTGGAGATGGAGTGATGTGGGCACTCCCTAATGGCGACCAGCACAAACTTACACCTGAAGCCAGCTCACTCTCACCCAAAACCAGTGGAGACTATTGTCCAGTTACTTCTGAAGTTTATTCAAATCTCAAAGGCTGTTTAGGCAGCAGGTAGTGAACCCTGCCAGGACTGGGTCTTTTCCTTCAAGGAAGCATGTTTCTTTCTGGTCCAGGGTGGGTCCACAAAAGCCATCCAGGAAATGAAGACTGGAATCAGGAGATTCTGGAGTCAGCTTAATACATTATTTTACTGTGGCTGAGCTGGTACCCAGTTCATAAAATAAAGTCCACTGAGCTCTTACCTTTCCTTTCCTCAAGTGGAAACAGACTCCCTGAGCTATTCTGCCTGGAGTGGGGAGAGTAGCACTGGCTTGGCCGCAGCTTTCCAGTGTCTCATTGGGTCATGTTCACCCCAAGTCCACTGGCTCTGAGCCAACACAGTCACAGGAATTGCTGAAGGACTGCAGCCCTTGTGGCCTGACTATCTTAGGAAATTAGTTCAGGCCCCAGGGTGCTCTTTGTCTGTCCAGTGTTGGGGGTAGCAGGAACTTAGCTTCAGGGTGGAGCATTTCCTTCTGGCTAGACTGGTCAGAATGCTTTCTCTGTGGGCACTGGCATAATTTGGCCCTGCGCTGTGTTCCCCTTTGCCAGTGGCCCTTGAGTTTCAATTCTAAGTCCCGCAATCACTTCACTCTCCCTCTCTCTGGCACACACATTCTCTCTTCACACAGTGTGTTGGCATGGCACTGCAATGCAATGGGGGAGGGGTGGCGTAGGGAATGCAAGACTGTCTTTTCTGCCCTCTTCAGTGCCTCTTCCTTGGTATAATGTTAAAACCAGGTAGTATGATCTCTCACATGATATTTGTTTCTTCTGATGTTGCTTTCTTGTGTTGATAGCTGTTGAATTAGGTGTTTGTGTGGAGGGATGATTGCTGGAGGTTTCTAGATGGCCATCTTGCTCCACTCTCCTTAATATAGTAATTTTGCCTTTCTATCCATACTAATAGACAGCATTTCTTATTTTCTTATTGTTTCCTGTAAACTTTTATTAATATATAAGTTGATCTATTAAAATTTCATAAATTCTTTTCATTTAACCTCTATAAATGTTCTCTGGAATATCATAAAGCAGGGATATGTGTATGAAAGTACATGTTAGCCATAAACTAATACACAAGAGTGCATGCACAGACTCACTAAGATTCTCATAGAAGAAAGCGAGCTGTTAACAAAGTGAGTATACTGTGACCCTACCAAAATAATTAACTAGTTACAAGTAGGAAATCCAAGGGAGAGGTAGTCACTGTATGTATTTTTAAGGTTTCATTGGGACATAAGTTGCATACCATAAAATTGACCCATTTTAATTATATAATTCAATGGTTTTTACTTAGCAAAATTACAGACTTGTGCTGCTATCCCAATAATCTAAATTTAAAACATTTCTACTCCCCCCAAAAAAAGTGCTACCTGTTGGCACTCACTCCCTATTCCCACCTCAGCCGAGGCCACTACCACGCCACTTCCTGTAATATAGACTTATCTTTTCTCAATGCTTCATGTATATGGCAATATGTGACCTTTTGCAACTGGCTTCTTTCACTTAGCATAATATTAAGATTTATCCATTTTGATATGTATCAGTAATTTCTCCCATTTTATTTTCAAATATTAATCAATGAGATGGATAGATCTTATGATTTTTTTATTGAGTTATCAGTTGATGGACATTTGAGTTGTTTACACTTTTGGCTATTATGAATAACCATGTTGTGAAGAGTCACTTCGCCGTCTTTGTGAGATATATACTTCTTTTTTCCACTTGGGTAAATATCTAGAAATGAAATTGTTAAGTCCCATGATAAGACTTTAATATGTTAAACAATTACCAAAATGTTTTCCAAAGTGTCTCCACCATCTTACACTCTCACCAACGATATAAGATTGCTCCAGAGTTTTCTCATTCTCACCAACACTTGTTATTGTATTTCCTTTTTATTATAGCTATTTTGGCAGATATGAATTAATTCTAAAAATGTAGCCAATGTAGAGAAAGCCAAGCACTATTGGACTATATAATATTAAACCATAGTATTAATCACTTGTCTCAATTTGATAACTTGCATTTACCTTTTAACATGTAAAATAAAGGAAAATAGTTTTTATCTGAGTTTGCTGCTTTCACTCTTAAGTATACGCATCTATAGAGGAACTTTTCAGAGATAAATGTCACCCAGTATGCTTTGCTCACAATACTTTGACTATTTCATAACTACACACAAGGCCATTAATCTCTCTTATGTTTCTATAAAAATACAGAATACAGGTTGTATTCTGATCAATTTGCAGGACTGACAGTACATTAAGGCCAGATGGGTAGCACTCAAGGGGACATATGCTGTTCATAAGGAAATCCAGGTAATTATGTTTTTAGGGAAGTTTTTTTTAAACAGCTGGAGTTGAGCCTCTGCTACGTTTTTCCACACTTGAAGCTCCAAATTTCACATACCAAAACCTTAACCTTTAAAAGTCTTGCAGCAGCTATACAAAAGTTGGTTTTACAAGAGATATTGAGCAATTTCCATACTCATTAACTGCTGGCAATGACACTTTTTTATAGGGTATATATGCACCTTGTATATAAAGTTGCTTATTAGTACCACCTAAGCACTTTATAGATAGTCGATGAGCAAATCTATATCATTTACCTGGTATCTGTCTTTGAATTCTCACACCTTCAAGAATACTGTACATATCAAAACAGAGATGGAGGGTAGTTGGTTGACAGAATTAGACTACTCCAATTTTATCAATGCTCTCTTACTACTTTCTTAAACGATCCTAGAGGAGTTTAATTCTTTTTCAATTCTTTTTTATATTCTACTGCTCTGAAAAATATTGCATAAGCAGAGCTACAGAGTAATATTTTCTTATAATTTCATGCTGTTAATTAGTTGAGTACCTTCTGTATACTTGATACACTCCTAGATACTTGTGTAAAAGTACTGTGTTCACATTTCTTATACAGCAATATTGTTTTTATGAAGCTATTTACAATACTTCAGGCATGAGATATTGTGACTAGTATAAGGGTGGTAAAAATGGAGATGTTAACATTGTTCAGATTTCAAATATACTCATACAAATCAAATGTCCTACAGTTACTGAAGCTGACATTTGGGAAAGGCAGCCATACATGTAAACACAGACACACACACACACACACACACACACACACTTATAATTTATATACTGGAGATATAAAGGTAGTTATGGTCTAGTTAGACTAGGGAGATGTACTAAGTGATACCAAGGAGGACAAGATTAAAAAATTGATGTTAAAGCCAGTTACAATTTAGAAATAGATCTATGGTTTCCTATAAGTAAAGTATTTTTGGACAATTAAAAAAGTTCTGGAAAATTCCTAGGGATCAAATATGGATGTATTTGATTTTGTAAATTATGGACTATATTTATAATATAAAATACCATAATGAAAATCTGACTCTTTGATTATCTTAGCAATTAGTTCATGATGTACTTATTTCAGAACTTGAACATTTAGGTTCATATATGAAAGTAAACATGCCAACTGCTATCAAGAAGAGAAAAATGATCTTCTTACAACTGCTAGGCCATAAACTTTAAGTTAGATGGTATAAAATATTTGTCTTTTTCATCTCCAAATCTAGAATTTGTTGATATATTTTAAAGGTTTAGTAAACATTTATTGATTTATAGAAATTTTAAGCTTCTTTTTTTTTATTCTTTATAATTTGACAAGCCTCCTCACAACTTTCATATACGTAATTCTAACACCAAAGAAAAAACAAAATATTCAACATATGAAGATCATTTATTAATACCTCTTCAGTATGTCAAAGGGATATAGCTATATATGTATTTTTAATTTACATTGTCATTTTAGGTCAAATTATTTCACAGTGCAACAAAGCACAAGTATTTTATTATTCAGCAGCCTCCCTCTTTATGATTTTCAATAAGCTAGATAGTTAAAAAAGAAAGCTCGTTTTTACTTTTACAGTCTTGAATGTTAGATTCACCAACACAAACACATACCCTAAATTTTAAAGAAAATTGATGAAGATCGCACCACAGAGCACTTTGTTTGTGACAAGGGAAACAATGTAAACATCTCAAAGAAGATGTGGATGTCAAACAATAATAATAACCAATGTGCATCTCCATGGTCCAGTAGTTGTTGATACTTAATTTCGACAAAATCACATTCCTCCTACAGCCAGCTGTGTAAACTTGACAGTGACTTTAAGTCTTCTTGACAACTACTTCCCTTACCTTTCAGTGGTCAGTCAGTTGCAGTTCAAATAGTGTCACACAAAAAGGTAATTCCCAGTTTCTCTCCCATTCTCTAAACGTAAACGTAGTCATCTGGGACAAAGCCAAATGTTGGGTCAGAACAGTTAAAGGTTCCAAAATAGATAAATAATCAGCCAAACAATTAATTAGAAATTCTGTAGAAAAGAGTGAATCTGTTTCATTTTTAACATAAAAATTGCCTTGGCTTCTAAATTGTTCCAGACATTATTGTTTGATAGTGGAGGAGAAGAAATTTCTTCTATGTTAGGAAAGTGGATTGAAATTACACAATCAAAGACAAAACGAAGACAAATCTCCCAACTTACGTAAGAGCTTACTCCAAGAATGGATATGACATGTGATTATTAGTATTGAGAGAACTACTCCTTGATACCATTTTGCAATCAACTCTAGCAAAGTGCAAATGTACAGTATAATCTCCTTAATGAGGTAAATGTGTACAGTGTATGTGTGATTTCAACAAAACAAAATTCCAATATATACTTATGACTCTGATGGATGTGTATGCTATCTTTAAAATTTGTGTAAACAAATCAGTGTTAAATTTGGTGAGCTATAAAAGCAGAAGTTGTAGCTTAATGTGTTTGCTAATAAAGAGTGGTTTTGCATCCTAGACCTCCAATTTATTCAATGAACAAGGTTGATTAATTCCCTTAAATATTTTAAACTTGGGTTGTGACATAGGCATAGGTCCTCTCCACTTGCCATTTGTGTCAGTCACACATAAAGATCCTATATAGTCTGAAGATAAAAACCTAACGGTACTGCTCTGCTAACAGTTACCCATACTTTTAGCCATTTCAAATATTTATACGTTTGCTTATGCTGTTTTTATCATCTGAATGGTATATCTTTTCATCTCATTCTTTAAAATTTCCCTTGGAGAACATTTCATTTTGTAGCACAGAATCATCCTCTGTAAAATACTCACCTCCCCCGTGGACTGTAATGCCCCACTGGAATCTATTAATACTCCACTTATCATGTCATACTGAAATTGTCCATCTGTATTACTCCTGAACTGCATCTGAAGCATCTTAAAGTCACACTTTAAAAAGTCATGTCCCACTCACATTTTTATCTCTAGACTTCAACACTAAAATATAGCACACTGTAGGTGCTCTTTTAAAGTTGATAAATCAATATTCTAGAATTGGGAGTAGGGCCACAGTGAAAGAAATAAGCAATTGTTGAATCATGTTTCCAATTTTATTTTTCTTTTTCCTTTCTAGAATTATTTTTTAATGATTTTACCTTAATTTTACTACTAGTCTAAGAGAGTTATTCATATTAACCCTAAGAAAAA
Organism: Indri indri; assembly: GCA_004363605.1. NCBI lineage: Eukaryota > Metazoa > Chordata > Mammalia > Primates > Indriidae > Indri > Indri indri. Next base: position 22,232 of record RJWJ010011730.1, on the reverse strand, counting down.
GACCAGAAAGACCATGTCTATTTTCAGGAACACATTGAATATTGTCTCCATATTCCACTTTTTTTTTTTTTTTTTTTTTTTTTTTTTTTTTTTTTTTTTTTTTTTTTTTTTTTTTTTTTTTTTTTTTTGCTCTGAGTGCACTATAGAACTAATGAACGGCCATTCAATTTATGGGAAAAGATAAAGCAAGGGGTTATGAATTATTGGTGTTATAACATAACATAGATGCAACTTGCATAAACCCATAAAATTATGACATTTAATGATGAAGTGTGGAGTTTTGAGGTTTGTAGCTTTGTATACAATTTGTCAGGCAATTTTTTTTTGTGTTTTACTACTATTAGTTATAAATAAATTATTTGAGATAAGAAAATGTTAATAGCCTGCTTCCTTGATTTTATACTATTATTTGACATCCTTTGAAACACGGGTAAATCACAACAAAAGGTCAAATTGATGCCCTGTATGTTCTAGTTTCCTTCGATATCTCAAACCTGCTGAGTTTTAACATTGAGATCCATTAAACCAGGCTTAGACTATAGCAAAATAAATGCCTATAAGCTCCTTTAGAGAAGACATTTTTGAGTAAAATATTGCCACGTTCTTAATTGCCCTCCGTGTCCTGGCAAAAGATTTTACTTTATATGAGAAACTTTGGCTTTAGTCACTGGAATTTCTTAAACTAAATAAAAAAATCAGCATTGGCAATTAGATTAATGGAAGAGTGTGGGTTTTTTCTAAATATGGCAATGTATAAACCAGAGAACCCATAAAATAAATAGATGAAGCAGGTGTAAGACAGACTCAGAATTGGAAGACTGCCAAGTGATCAGCATCACCAAGGTTTATTATCTAACCAGAAACACATTTTGTTGATATTTAGACTTTCTCCCTCTAGATTAACTTCTGCCAACTGGATACAGTTCAGTGAACATAATGGCCATAACTGTTCCAGACTCAGGTAAATGATTGTCATTGTAATCTATTTTGTACCTTAGGTTTTTTCTCTGCTTGCATACAAAGATATCGATATAATCCTACAACTTCAAATATTTCTCAGATGCTTTATACAGAACAATCTAGAAATGTATGCCTGTGTTTTCTTTCTGTTGGAACTCATTTTAGTAAATAAATTAAATAACAATCTGAGAAATAAAGTGTAATTATTAAATTGCTTTTCCTGAAGCAATGAGTCTACACTAAGGAATATATAAATTTACTGCTATGAAAAAGTCATGGAATTATAAAATAGTTGATATATGTGGAAAAGACAGGAATTAGAACTACAGAGGAAGCCACAAAAACTATGTGTGATCATTTACATCCCTGAGTTGGACGTGGTAAAAAAGGAAAAAAATGAAAGGCTTTCATGGCTCTGTGTCTCATTATATTCAACAAATATATTCAAATGTCTAAAATTATACTTTTTTTCAAGGTCATAACAACACTTAGGCTATGTCTTACATACAAAGATCAGACAATTTACTCATAACTCTGGAACATTTTGCAATTGTTTACTTTTTTCCTTTTCCAAAGTAGAGATAGATTTATACAGACTTGTTTTTGAATAAACAGAAGCAAAATGGTACAGAAAAAAGCAAATTTTGGTCAAAGAATGATAATAAGCTTGGAAGATATTTTCTTCATATATGGTGAGTGATGGTTTGATGCCTATGGTCAATTTTTTAAAAAGTAACTGTGTTGAGTAAAAATGACATTAAACAAAATGCACCTACTAAAAGTGTAATGTTCATTGAATTTTGGCAAATATATTAAAATCCTATAAACATCATCTAAACTATCCATCTTCAAAAGTTTCTTCATATTATTTTGCAGAAAATCTTCCCAACTCTCCTAGTCTGGGCAACTCCTGTTCTGATTTCTATCAACAGATTAGATTTCACTATTCTAATATTTCATATTAACAAAATCATACAGAATGAACTATTTTTTGTGTCTATCTCTTAAAGTGTCTATTATCTTAATGTTTTTGTAATGCATTCATGTTGTGTATATCAGTAAGTTTTCGTTTACTTTGTTGAGAATTATTCTATTTTCTCAATATTCCACAAATTTTTATTCATTCACCAGTTGATAAACATAGGTTTTTCCTCATTATTTACAAGTATTGTAATACATATACATTTGCATTATTCTTGGATCATTATTTAAGAATTTACATGATAGGCTCTTTTGCCGGACATCTTCATTAACACTTGGTATTATGATGCATTTTACTTTAGTCATCGTACAGTGTAAAAAATGGTGTCTCCTTGTGATTCTAGTTTGAATTTCCCTGATGATTAAAGATAGTGAACATTATATGTATATTTATTGGGCAATTATACATTTTTAAATGATTTTCATGTTCAAATAGTTTGCCATTTTTATTGGAATTTCTGTATTATTAGTATTGTTTTGAAAGAGTTATGTCTATATATATGACATATGTATATATCTATATACATATATGTATAAATCTACATACATGCATATAGATACATACATATGTCATATATACAGGCATATATGTATATATGTAGACATATGCATATATGTATATATCTATATGATATATCTATATATCTATATTGGTATGATGTGCTTAACTAATCTGTTGATTGTCTTCTCATTTTTAACAATATTTAATTTTAATTTTGATGAAATACTCTTTATGAACTTGGTATATTATGATTACTGCTTTCTATGTTCTATGAAATATTTCACACCCCAAGATCATTAATATTTTATTTTATGTTTACCTCTAGAAATTTTGTAATTTTGTTTCAATATTTATTTCACTGTTATCCATTTTTGTTTAGTTTTCTGTATGGTTTAAGGAAGGCTTTAAACTCATTTTTGAAATATATTCATATATTAAATTGTTTCGGCAAAAATGTAAAGTCTATTCTTTCTATACTGAATTACATTGGCATCTTTGTTAAAAATTATTTGAACCCATATGTGTGGATAAATTTATGGACACTCTATTTTGTTCGACTCTTGAATTCTAAACTTGAAATCAGGTGGTGGAGGCATACTGCTTTCTTTTACCTTTTAAAAATTGCTATGACTATTCTAGGCCCTTTGTATTGCAATACACCATTTAGAACCAGTATAATAATTTTTATAAAATATGAGCTGGGATTTGTATTGCTATTTCATTGATCTATAGATCACCTTTGGAAATTTGTCATCTTAACAGTATTGACAATATTGACTTAAAATTCAGGAACGTATCTGTTTTTTGGACTTTTAATATATCTTTCAGCAATATTTTGTGATATCTAGCATACATCTCAAAATATTTTGTTAAATTTAAAATTTATTCTTATTTATATTTTTCTGTTATTCTAAATATTAATGCTTATTATAATTTTATTTTATAATGGTTCATTGCTAGTGCCTAGAAATACTACTGATTATTTTATCTTGACCTTATGTTTTATAAACTTGCTAATTAATTTATTAATTCCAGTTTTTCATGTGAAATATTTAACTTATTTTATTTACATGAGCATGATATCTACAAACAAAGAAAAAATTATTCTAATTCAGTTCCAATCTTTCATTTTTCTTTCTTGCCTTATTGCACTGTCTAAGATCTCTGAGAATACTGAATGGACGTGATAAGAGTAGATATCCTTGTCTTTTTTAGGGTGGGGGCATGTAAAGCTTTCAGTCTTTCACCATTAAGTTATATTAACTGTAAATTGTACAAAGATACCCTTAGATGGTGGAGGAAATCTCTTTCATTTCTTTTCCTAGAGCTTTCCTCAAGAATGAATGTTGAATTTTGCTTTAAAAGCACTTTTTTTTCTGCATCTATTGAGATGAGCAGATAATTTATTTTTTAGGTTGTTAATAAGGTGAATTATAGTTTTTTAATGTTAGACTAACTATACAAATGAACCCATTTCAATTTTAGTGTTATATTATGTTTTTATGTATTGTTGGATTCAATTGGTTAAGATTTGGTTGAAAAATTTGGCACCTAATGTTATGAAATATATTAGTGTGCAGCTTCCTTTTCTTGGACCAGCTTTGTTTAGTTTTGTTATCTGGGTAATCCTAACCTTATAAAATTAATTAGGAAGTGTATCCTCTTCTTTTCTGAAAGAATTTGTATGACATTATTATTTTTTCTTTTCAAAATATTTGATAGAATTTTCTAGTGAAGATATCTGTGTCCAGAGTTTTTCTTATAGGAAAATATCTAATAATTCAATGTATTAATTTTTATAAACCTATTTAGATTTTCTATTTCTTCTCATTTCAGTTTTGGTATCTTGTATGATTCATAGAATTTGTCCATTTCCTCTAAGTTTTAGAATATATTGGTATAAATTTTTTATAATATCATCTTATCCTTTTGAGATTTTTAGTAAATATGTTGACGTCTCCATTTTCATTCTTAATAGTGGTAATTTGGGTTCTACTTCTTAATGATTGGTAAAAGTAGACTTTTGTCAATTTCATCACTCTTTCATACAAAGCCATTTTTGGTTCCATTGATTTTATTTCAGTCTATTTTGTATTACAGGTAAATACACAATGTGTCAGATGAACACATATTTTCCCTCTTACATAGAAACATAAATGGTTCTGAAGAATCAAAGAATTTTCCTGTTTCCAGGGCCATAAATTTCTAATATCTTTAAGAATTGCTCAGAAGGTCAAAAATATGTGCCATCACTACAGTTGTGTACCCAAATGACTAAAAGCATGTCTCGTCAAATCATCTCTAGGTTGTGTTGTGTGTCCACGTGGACGGTGGAACAATCCTATATGGTAACCTCGTTGGACTTTTTAGAGAGATTTCCTGTGTGTATTTGTAAAACTCTGTTCTTCAGGCCTTCACCCATCTAATAAGCTGCATTGATCAGACACAAATATATGCTTACACTTGTGGAGACTATATTAGTTAGGGTTCTCCAAAGAAACAGAACTAATAGGATATGTAGATGTACATGAATAAAGAGATTTATTATTGGGAACTGCCCCACAGGATTATGGAAAATGCCAAGTTCAAAATCTATGAATTTAATGTTCCACTTCAAGTTGAAAGGCCGGAAGCTGCTACAGATCCAGGGATAACTGATGTCCCAGAAAACTGTCTGACAGGAAGAATTCTCTCTTACTAGGAGGAAGGTTAGCCTTTTTTTTCTATTCAAGCCTTCAACTGATTGGATGAGGCCCATCCACATTAGGGAGGGAAATGTACTTTACTCAATCTACCAATTTAAATGTTAACTTCATCCAAAATAACCAGCACAGAAACACTCAGAATATTTTTTGATCCAAATATCTGAGCACCTCATGTCTCGATAAAATTGACATGTAAAACTCATCATCACAGAGACCAAAGAGGGTAAACAAAAAGAAAATCCCATTCTTGATTAGATATTATATACAGTTCAACAAATTGCAGACATACATCTCTATATTCTTCACACTTTGTATTACACCACCAAATATAGATGATGAATGTTTGGTGAACAAGTCACAACTGATCTGAAGGGGTTGCACTCTGGCAATACAGTAGAGTGGTAAAAACCTGGAATTTGGAGGCAGATCCAACCAAGATTCCACAGTGCCCCCGAATATGATCTCTATGACTTAGTGCACATTATATAACTTCTCTGACTCCTCTATAGACTTCTTCAATATTACTTATCTTGCACGTATACCATACGGGCCTTTGAAGTACTTGGCACAATCATGACACAGTGCGAGCCCCTTGAGGACCACAAAAATAATTTCCTTACTGGTTTTCTTATTATATCCACGTCTCTTGACAAGCCATTTTCCAAAGCACAGCCGCAGCAGAATTCTCTTTCTTACACAAAATACTTGCGCAGCAGTCTTTTGAAGGCCCATGCCAGATCTTACCACTCGTCTGCTTCCCTATAATGCTGTGGTCCCCCATCCCCTGGCCGTGCATCACTGCCTGAGCTCCAACCCCAGCCCCCGTCACCCCCGATCGGTGGAAAAATTGTCCGGCCCCACAGCGAGAGGCTTCATCTGTGTTCATAGCGGCTCCCTATCGCTGGCATCACTGCCCCCCACCCCCGTGGAAAAATCGTCTTCCATGAAACCTGTCCTTGGTGCCAAAAAGTGGGGACTGCTGCAATGGCTTTTATTAGAGTAAAATCATACATCTTGGCCTAAATTATAAAAGCCAATGGTGTCTAATCTTGTCCTAACTTCCTAGCCTCACACTGTTTTCCTTCTTTGCCCACCACATGTTATGCACCTCAGTCTTCTGCCTGTTTCTTGAAAAACCAGAGCTGTTTCACCAAAGGCTTTGAAGTAGCTGTGGTTTCTGCTGCTCATGTTCTTCCCCCATTTCTGTGTTCTCAGATCTCACCTCAAATGCTACTATCTCAATTCCACTGTAGTGTGAACCAGGGTCTGATGTTTCTTTCTTAATTTGCTAATCTGATTCACTATTGTATCTCTCATTCATTAAACAGTGCCTGGTACAAGGAGGCAATCAATAAATATTTTTGAATGAAGGAATGAATTATTTCAGATCACCCAAAACTACACCTCATCTCCAAACTTACCTCCTTCCTCTCTAATAATATTTATACATACAAGATCACAAAATAGTGTTGCTTCAATCTGCTAAATAAAAGTAAGCTTCTTTTTTTTAAAGTTTAAAATCTTTAGATTTTAAAAACAAGTTCATGTTTTGAGTTCCTTTATTCTTAAGAGAAAGCAACTACATGTTCCAATATTGTACTTTCAAATTAGTGGTTTAACTACCCATGGCTATTTTGTTGAATTATGTTTTCTTTTCTATAGATTGTTTTCATTGGTCAGATGAATGGCTGAAGACATGTGTATCTCTTAATTTAGAACTCTTAGCTTAGGCCACTGTAATCAGTCAACTGCCATGCACAATTCTCTAAATGTTTCTTTTTCTTGCCTCAATAGGTATTTAAATTTCCTGTTAGAAATCACTAAGGTAAAAATGTAGCAAGTATCAAGGCAATTTTAGGAGGTTACATGAATAACATTTTAATATTTTAGAAAGGTAGAATAAAGACTATAGTTAACCAAAAAGTTACTTTTTGTGGGGTAAAACTTGAAACTTTGAAATTGGAAATGGAAAATAGCTTTTAAGCCAGCATTCCTGATTTTTCTTGCCCCCAGGAAAAAAGAGCTCAGTCCTATTTTAAATTAATTCTGCGATTTAATTTCCATTAGAAATTTGAAGTTTGACTCCTTCTAAAACTTTCTCTCAGCTCTAGTGATCATATTTTACTAATCATGATGGGAAATAAAATTGTATTTCCATTAGATGTTTTAATGCGTGAGCTCAGGTCTTTAACTGAGAAACTTTTCACATGAACCAAAAATACTTTGTTTGGTCACCAGGTGGTAGAATGGTAACAAAGATTATTATGATAATCACTTCTGATGAAACTGACCAGTAAAGCAAACCTACATTGCAGGTAAATTTAAAAAATGGTAACTATTGGATTTATGTCTATGTTCTTAATCTCGAGATAGATAATCCTATATAATTTGATTCTAAATTTGGGAGGTAGCGGTTAACAGAATGACTATCACATTTGAGTATTTACATAGCATAAAAATAATAAACTTATTTTAAACCAGAATTACGTGACAAAACTTTTTATTCTCTTTCTGAAGATAGTAGCTGTATAATTCCTTCCAAACCCAGCCTATACAAATGCCTCCGTTCAATACCTTTTCTTTCTCTTCATAAAATATACTGTTTACTTCAAGTTCTAAGAGAAATTCAGTTTTATCATTGAATGTTTGGAAAAGCATAAAGTTGTAAATTAAAATACCCAAAGTTACACCCTACAGAGATGAGGGTGATTCATAACATATCCTGATGTATTTTATGCCATTTCTTTTCTGTGTTTAATTGAGAACTTTGCTGCTTCTGAGCCATTATTCAGCTGTTCCACCTGGGTATATGGGACTCTTCTTTGAAGTCCCCATAAAGACTCCACCAAAAATGTTAGAGCAAAGTCGATTATATTCATTTTAAAAGGGGAGAGAAAGTTGAGTTTTTATATCACTTAGTTCATGCCATTCAACCACATTTTCCATTTAACATTGTTTTTTTTTTTTTTTCCTAAAGTTTTCCAGGGGATGGATCCAGAAGATTTCAAAGGCCAGAAATCTTAGTGATGCAAAAACATATTGGTAATAGTATTAATCCTTGTTCTTTCTCTTATACCTTAAACATTTCTTATCAATGCAGGGTTTTCTAAAGCATTTACTGCAGAGGATGATTTAGTTGAAGTATCAGTTTAGATTATATTTTTAATGTTGGCATATACTTGGTTAAACACTTGTTTTTCATTTTGTAACAGAGAAGTTTTCGGAGCTTTTAATTACTAAGTATATATTGTGAATCCATAAGAGGGACATGTAGGAAACAGAACTTGACAAATAATTAATTCATTAATACAATATTTATAATTTCCTATTCAAATATTTTGTAAGACTAGTGTTTCATGAAACTTGCTTTGAGGAACTCTCCCACTCCATATTCAGCCTGTAGGCTAAAGAGGCATTATTCTCTCATATTTTATAGTTTTGTTATAATGTATTAAATGCTTTATTAATCAGTACGTACCTATGCTACAGTAATAAACACTGCAGTAACAATGATCAAAATCACAGTGATCTAACAAAATAAAAGTTAGTTTCCCACTTACATCAAAGTCATACTTGAATGAGGCTGTTCTCCTTGGCAACTCTTATCCGAGGGATGATTTGGATTATTCTTATCTGGAATGGTCTACAATCTTATTCTATACCTTGTAGTAAGTACATGTCATTCTATTTAGCTGTGCATTCTAAAGCTACTGCTTGATTGAGAACTTTCCTCATTTTGAGTATTGGTGGGAGACAGAGTTGTTTTGCACTAAGATTGTTTTTAAAAAATGAATACTCATTTCTTAAGTCTTCCTTGAAGCAAAGCATTTGACCTATGATCCAGCAACAATAATCAGGCTTACCCATGCATGACTACTGAATTAAGAAATCAGGGATGCAAATAAAATCACTGGGAATGGTGGTGGTTGCAATAAGATAGAGTCCAAAGGCAATAATGGCAGGTGTACTAGTTGCAACATTCAAGCTCCCCTACTAACAATGTCAAGTGGTTCAACAGCAGTAGTTAGTACTTAGGCCACAGCAAATTACCATCTGGAACAGTTGTGAGAGTGAATCCGGGTATCTTTGCATGTTGCTATGCCTGTTCTATAACCCTTTAGGTGACTCAATATTCTTTTAATGAATTCATTTTCTACTACAATGTCTGAGATACTTTCTTTCTTTTGCTTTAAACTCTGACTATGTTATGGCCTTAAAAAGAACCGAACCACTTTAAGTGATTTCTTATCGTGGATGTGAATAAGTGAACATCATAACATACAACACTCATGTAAAGTTAGGTGGTTAAACTGTGTGTTGATGAGAGTAATGGGTTATTACAGTGATATTTAATGAGAAAGCACCCTCTTATGGAAATATGCTAAAAGCATGTATAAAATGTTCCCTGACTTTAAGACCAAGAAAGGAAGTTAAGGGTTTTGGTCAAAGGAAAGCTATGTCAAGTGTCTTCTTTGACCTTGATCCTTCTGTAAATGGCCACCTATTTAAGAGCATAGATCTCATGAATCTATAATTTAATGAGTCCCATGAAAATTAAGAATGAAATCAGAAGCTTTAGCTTATATTAGTGAATCAATCAAGCCTAAGACCATTGTGGAATATAGTATTCTTATGTTTTGTTTTTCCATGTAGAAATAAATATATTATTGACCACATAATCAATGCATTTAATTATAAAAGTGTGACTTCAAAGTTTCTAGGGGATTGAATGTGTGAACCAGAGTTTGAGTTCTAATGATAGAAAACAGTTATGAATTCACCTCAAGAAAAATATTATACAAAGAAACGTCCAAGCTGCTCTGTCCATATATAACACTTCTATCTAACTGAAAGTATGTTTAAAGTAGAATTTTTTTATGTGTTGAACACAGAAAACATATGTCACTAACCAGATGTCATTAAAAAATCCAGGAACAGAGGATAAGAAAATATTTTGATAGGCTGAGTACAGTGGCTCATACCTGTAATCCTAGCACTTTTGGAGGCCAAGGTGGGAGGATTGCTTGAAGCCAGGAGCTCAAGACCAGCCTGAGCAACATAGCAAGACTCTGTCTCCACAAAAACCTTAATAAACTTAGCTCAGCATGGTGGCATATGCCTGCAGTTCCTGCACTCAAGGAACTGAGCCAAGAGGATGGCTTGAGCCCAGGAGTTTGAAATTGCAGTGAGTTATTTTCACACCACTGCACTCTAGCCTGGGCAATGGGATGAGACTCTGTCTCTTAAAATAAACAAACAGACAAACAAATAAATAAGAAAATATTTTGATTGAAAGTAGTACAAAAACTCCAAAAAGAATGGTCTAAAGATTAGATTAAAAAAGTATTTGAAGAAGGCTGCATGCCCACTTGCTATATGTGCTCACTCAAAATAGTTTGCACAAACTGAAAATGTCCAAGCCAATCATCTGTGGCAGCAGTAAGAAAACAGAATAATTATAATGTAACATGTTTTCTGAATATTTACAAAACACCTCAATTATTTAAAAATCAATATACCAATTCATGTGTTTTGAATCTTTCTTGTATGTATCATAAATGTTAGCATTGATCTGTGATATTAGGTTTAAAAATTTAGATTATGAAATGCATATAAATTATTATACCAGTTATATTAAACTGTCAGAAAAACAAATTATCTGTTGCATATGTAGAAAAAAATCATTAGAAAAAATAAAAATTTATTTGTGAAATTGCTTCTTAGAAGTACCCAAAGGCAAGTTACGAGAGAGATTCCATAAGGTGTTGTCTTTCTTTCCTTGAAGACACCACCTGTAGCTAGGGTTACACAAAAATTAAAGGACAGGACCCACATTTTAAGATTGTCACACATCATAACAGTTGTATGTTTTTGTTGTCCCCCCACACAATACTATATATAGTGCATAGTTTTTCTAAATCATCTCTGATAATATATCCTGAATAAATGATAAACATTTTTAACAATGTATAAACTCAAGATTAATTTGGATTGTTTTCAAAATATAAGAAACTAAATCCCATAATTAATTATAGCTTTTTAGTTAACAGATATTTCTCCAATTAATTACCCAGATAGAAAACAAATTTGACTGCAGCTAGCATGGAAAATCTGAATCATGTAATACTTGCTTCTATTATATTTGTTTTGGATATAAAAAGTCTTATTTTGACATTTTTAATTCAAGTTAATCTGTGCATATATAGACATATCTTATTTTATTGAACTTCACTTTGTTGTACTTTGTAGATAATGAATTTTTTTTTTCCCACAAAGTGAAGATTTGTGTGAACCCTGCAGCAAGCAAGTCTATTGGAGCCATTTTTCCATCAGTGTATGCTCACTTCATCTTTCTATGTCACATTTTGGTAATCCTCACAATATCTCAAACATTTTCATTATTATTATATATGTTACGATGATCTATGATCAGTTGTCTTTGGTGTTACTATTGCAATTGTTTTGGGGTGCCATGAATTGCTCTCATATAAGACAGTGACCTTAATGGATAAATGTATATGTTCTGACTGTTCCACTGGCTAGCCAATCCCTTTCTCCCTCCCTCTCTCTCTCTCTCTCTCTCTCCTCCCATCTCTCTCTTCTCCCCAGGCCTTCCTATTCCCCGAGACATGACAATACTGAAATTAATATAATTAATAACACCACAATAGTCTCAAAGTGTTCAAGTGAAAGGAAGAGTAGCACATTTCTCACTTTCAATAAAAAGCTAGAAATAATAAAGCTTAGTGAGAAAGGGATGTCAAAATCTGAGATAGGGCAAAAGCTAGGCCCTTTATGCCAAATAGTCAGTTAGTGAATGCAGAGGAAACATTCTTGAAGGAACTTAAAAGTGCTACTACATTGAGCACATGAATGATAAGAAAGCGAAACACCCTTATTGCTAATAAGGAGAAAGTTTGAGTGGTCTAAATAGATCAAACCAGCCACAACATTCCCTTAAGCCAAAGCCTAATCCAGAGCAAGACCCTAACTCTCTTCAATTCTATGAAGGCTAGGAGAGGCGGGGAAGCTTCACAGGAAAAGTTTGAAGCTAGAAGAAGTTTATTCATGATGTTTAAGAAAAGAAGCCATCTGCAAGACATGAAAGGGCAAGATGAAGCAGCAAGTGCTGAGGTAGGAAGTGTATCAAGTTATCCAGAAGATCTAGATAAGATAATTGGTGAAAGTGGCTACAATAAATGGTAGATTTTCAAGGTACATGAAACTTCTGTTAGAAGAAGATGGCATCTAGAACTTTCATAGCTAGAGAGGAGAAGTCAATGCCTGGCTTCAAAACTTAAAAGGACAGGGTGATTTTCTTGTTAGGGGTTAAAGCAGCTGGTGACTTTAAGTAGAAGCCAATGTTCACTTACCATTCTGAAAATCCTGGGGTCCTTAATAATTATGCTAAATATATTCTGCCTGTGCTCTAAAAGTGGAAAAACATGGCCTGGATGACAGCACATCTGTTTACAGCATGATGTTCTGAATATTTTAAGCCCACTCTTGATACCTAATGCTCCAGAAAAGTATTCATTTCAAAATATTACTACTCACTGATGCACCTAGCCACCCAAGAGCACTGATGGAGATGTACATGGAGATTAATGTTGTTTTCATGCCTGTTTACGCAACATCCGATCTGTAGCCCATAGATCAAGGAGTCATTTTGACTTTCAAATCTTATTATTATTATATTTCAAAAGGACACCTGTTTATTTAATATATGATTTTATTTTCTAAGTCATGTTTTTAGAACTCAGTATTAAAGAAAAAAATTCCATAAAGTAAATATAATTCATACCTCTTAAGTTTGATAAATTGAACGATTATTAAAAAATTCTTAAAGAGTCAAAGGCTCTTTATTAAACTAAATTTCTATGTTGTCAATAGTACTCCCTATTATAAATTGGAAATGCAAATAAAATTAATGATAAACTAAAAAATGTACAGTGTTCTATAAATGTTAACAATGTTATGCCATTTGGTGTCCCTCCTAGGTGTATATCCCAAAGAACTGAGAATACATGTACAAAACACACTTGTACACAAATGTCTATAACAGCATTATTCATAACGGCCAAGAAGTAGAAACAAATCAAAATCTCATGAACTTATAAATAGATAAATAAAATGTGGTATATCCATACAGTGCAATATCATTTAGCAATAAAAGAGAATGAAGTACTGATAAATGCTACAATATAAATGATCCTTGAAAACTTTATGCTAAGTGAAGGAAGCCAGTCACAAAGTTCACATATTGTATGATTCCACTTATATGGAATGGCCAGAATAAGCAAATCCATAGAGAAAACCAACGCAGTGGTTGCCGATGGCTGGTGGGAGATGAGTGATGGAGAATGACTAACAGGTATGGGGTTTCTTATTGGGGTGATGAAAATATTCTGATATTTGATAGTGGCGATGGTTACACGACCACTTACCAAAAACCACTGAATCGTATACTTTAAAAGAGTAATTTTATGGTAAGTGAATTTTATCTCAATTTTTGTTTAAAGACTCAAATGGCTTTCCATAATACTCCAGATTTTATTTTAATTCTCTGTTGTGGCCTATGAGGTCCTGACTCCTAACTCTCCTAACCACACTTCAACCACATCACATTTCTTTCCGTTTCTCCAAAACAAGCTTATTCCTGCACCGGCTGCTCTCTCTGCCTGGAATGCTCTGCCTCTCCATTTCATCCCACAACTGGCTTCTGTCATTTGGTCTCACCTCAGTTGTCTGTATAAAGCCCTTCATTGGCCGCTGGAGCTAACGTTGCCTTCCTCCCTATGTTACTGTTGCATTATCCAGTTTAATTTTTTGTACCACTTATTTTCCAAAATTCTATAATGCATTTGTTTAGCAGTTTCCTAAATGCTCTAATGTATTCGTTTAGCAGTCTGTCTTACCCGCTAGAACTTATCTCCCCAATACAAAGGCCACTATCCACATTTCAGGGTGTTCAGTAGCCACACATGGATGGTGGCTACTGCATTGGACAGTGCCATACAACTGTCATCATCTTGGAAAGTTCTGTTGGATAGCACTGCACCAGAATACAAGCTCCATCACAGCAGGCTGCTTCTTTGTTTTGGTCAAATCTTATTATTTCAGAAATATGTTTCAAAAGGCTGTAGCTGTCATAGTGATTCCTCTGATGCATCTGGACAAAGTAAATTAAAAATCTCTGGAAAAGATTCACCATTTTAAATACCGTTAAGAACATTCATGATTCATGAAAAGAAGTCAAGATAACAACATTAACAGGAGTTTGGAAGAAGTTGATTACAGCCCTTGTGGATGGCTTTGAGGGGTTCAAGACTTCAGTGGAGGAAATTACCGCAGATTTGGTAGAAATAGAAAAAGAAGTAGAAAATTGGAGTGTGAAGATGTAACTGAATTGCTGCAATCTCATGATAAAATTTAAATGATTGAGGACTTGCTTTTAAGGATGAGTGAACAAAGCAGTTTCTTGAGAAGGAATCAACTTCTGGTGAAGGTGGCATAAACATTGTTGAAATGACAACAAAGAATTTAGAACATTTCATAACCTTAGTTGATAAACCAATGGCAGGATTTGAAAGGATAACTTTAATTTTGAAAGAAATTCAACTGTGGGTAAAATGCTATCAAACAGCACTGCATGCTACATAGAAATTTTGTGTGTGTGTGAAAAGAAGAGTCAATTGGCATGGCAAATTTCATTGTTGTCTTATTTTAAGAAATTGTGGTAGCTGCCACAACCTTCAACAACCACCACCCTGATCAGGTCAGCAGCCATTAATATCAAGATAAGACCCTCCACCAGCAAAAAGACTACAACTCTCTAAAGATTCAGATAATATTAGCATGTTTTAGCAATAAAGTATTTTTAATTAAGTAATGCACATTATTTAATTAGACATAATGTCATTGCAAACTTAAGCGACTATAGTCTATTTAATTAATAGTATATTTGAAACTTTTACATGCACTGGGAAACCAAAAAAAATTCATGTGACTCACTTTATTGTGATATTTGGTTTATTGCACTGGTCTGGAACTGAATACACAAGATCTTTGAGGTAAGCCTATATTTAAATGCTGCACAATTATTTGAGGATTTTTTAAAATTTTATTTTAAATAGAAAAAACTGAAATGTTTAGATACTCTGCTGAAAGCATATTTTAAAATGTGGCTTATTTATAGCATAGTAACTTTGGTATAGAATACAGCATTTGATTTATTTAGAATAATTTCTAAAGTGTTTGATCTGATTTGTATTATTATTTACAAATTTCTATGTAAGTTTGTATTTAAAAAGTATCTTTCTGGCCTTGGAGACAGAATTACTTGAGTTTGACTTTCAGTTCTATCACTTGGATTTTTTTTTTTTTTTTTTTTTTGAGACAGAGTCTCACTCTACTGCTCTGAGTAGAGTGCTCTGGCGTCAGCCTAGCTCACAGCAACCTCAAACTCCTGGGCTCAAGCGATCCTCCTGCCTCAGCCTCCCAAGTAGCTGGGACTACAGGCATGTGCCACCGTGCCCGGCCTATCACTTGGATTTTTAATCTGAGTATGTCATTTAGCCTTCTTTGTTTTTTTATGCTTTTAAAACAGATTTACTTTCCCCACAATGTTATTTTGAAGGACAAGTAGATCTATATGAGATAAATGAATAATTACCACTAACTTCTTAAAGTGCTTTATGGTTTATAGAACACTTTACATATAGTATATTAAAATTTAGTCTTGCATGCATCTTCTACAGTAAACATTATGAGTTTTATACATAAGAAAATGGAGACTAAAAAAAGGTTGATTGACCCAGATAATTAATAATAGAAATAAGAATGTAACACAAAATCTTTCATTGCTCTGTTCAATTATGTTTCCAACATGATTGTTTAGATCAATAGAAATGAGGTAGCATATAAATAGAAAATAAAAAATGCGAAATATGGAAGTAAGTTTTTTTGAGATGCTATATTTGGTTTTAAGAAAAGAAGGTTAAGGACATTATCATTATAAATGCCTGGATGCTCTTAGTTTATGTGCATTTGTGTCTGTTCTACTTAAACACTAGATGCATTGTTTTATAGAGGATCTTAACATATATATGACACAAAAATAATATTAATGCTTATGAATCAGATATAGTCTCATTTTGGTTAAAAAGAAATTATAAAAGAAATTATACAACACTATGGTTTTATGATTGTCACACAAGTATTCAAAATAAATACACATTTACTTCTATAATTTTATGTAGGAATAAAGTCTTGAATTATACATCTTAAGGTATAAAGAGAGATCATTTCTTATGTTTAAAATAATGAATGTTTTACTTTTTTAAGTGTTTGCTTGTATATTCTCCTTATATAAGAATTTTATATTTAGAAATTAAAAGATATTTTTGTTAATTAAAATATAACTTCATAATAATCACTTAAAGTATAAAATGCATGCCCACAAATATTCATTCTTTAAAAAAACCCTGAAAGATTCTTTGGTCATGATTACTAGAGATAAAAGCAACCAATTTATAAAAATAGGTATACACGTATTCACAATAGATGGCACTATATTTGCATACTAAATCTGATATGAAATCTCATTTCACCCCCCCACACACATACACACACACACACATGCACACACACACACACACACACACACACACACATATTCATCCAAGAATAGAGAGCAGCTAAGCAAGAGAACAATGGAACAATGCACAATTGTTCTTCAAGTATGGTAATGAAAATGTAAGACACAACAAAAAAAAATATAAACAGGTGTGATTTTTTTCATTTTAATAATTTCATTCAACTTACAAAATTGAACATGAGAATCTTATATTCAAACTTAAAAAAACTAGCATTTTTAGGAAGAAAAAACACAAGAAAAAGTATTGCAAATAAAATATCACAATGAAAAGCAAAGAAATTTAGAGAAAGTCAATCTTGTTTAAACCCAGAAATTCAAAATATCTGAATAAGGACTCTATGGTATTAAATATTGTCTTTTGTAATTATAAACTCAGCTGGTTTGGCACCTACAGAAACAAAGGTGGGGGCTGTTGCTAAAGATTATAAATATGGGGCAGTTTGAATTGCATGTGTGGGCCGGCAGATGTCACTCTTGTTAAAAGACTGTCTGAGTAATCTTTTATGAAGGGTAATTGTCCCCTGTGGTTGTGGGCAGAATTTCAACATGTGAAGGATTTAGTCCTGACCCTCTTTTCACCTCACCACCTACTTTACACTAATGACAACAGGATCAGTAAATTAAAAGTGTCAGCTGCTCTGCCATCAGTTTCCAAAGCTGTTTGGTCTAACTACAATTTATGGTCAATGGTTATATAAGCAGCATAGCCAAATCTCTGTAATTATTACAGAGATGTAACCAGGCACAGAAAATAAATGTTGTTGTAAGCTAAACCAAGACTTGACATTACTATAATTAGGCCGATGATTCATGCCATTTTTCCCTCTTAGAAAATATCTAGAGAAGCCAGAAAATTAAGCTTCCATTTTTGAAGTGGGTTTTTTTTTCTTTTATTAAGCTATGATTTGATCAATGAAGAATGGACAGGTCTGTTAATTCATTACCCTTAATTAAACAAAGCACTCATAAATCTGAATGTGACCTTTCCAAAAGATGTGAGATATTTACAAGAGGTAAAAAAAAAAAAAAAACAAAACCAATAAATTTCCAGAATTAAGGCAGAATATCTGAAATATGCACACATACATATATATATACGCACACACATATACACATATATATGCACACACACGCACTTAACATTTCCCCCAAAATAAAATAAATTAGGTGTGGAGTGTGTGTGGGTGTGTGTGTGTGTGTGCGTGCGCACACTCAAGTGTGCTCATATGAGTATGGTATAATCTGTTAAAAGCAAACATCAAATTCTTGTTATTGCTTTAGGCATAGAACCATACATTAGTTGCCATAAATGACTATGTAGGATTATATCATTAATCTTCTTCAGGTGAAATCATTATTATGATAAATGATTTCTTATATTAATGTGATAGGTCATAGCTTATTTGGCCAACACTACAAATAAAACTGTAATAACTTGAGAAATCCTGGATTCAGATACCAGTTCTACCAATCATTATGTTTGTGGGCTTGGACAAATTATCTGTCTTGTGTTATCTGAATTTTTTTTTCATCTAAAAATAAGATAATACCACTATCTTAGAACAATCATGTTTGTTAAATAAGATAATATGAATAAAATAACTTCTACAGTACTTAGTCCATTTATGGAGTTTCAAAGGACCTGTTCATTCTCATTCCAAGTAACTTAAACTTCCCAGTGAAACCACTGATAGGACCAAATGTGCCATAGCCTAGTCATTAAAAGGAAATACTAACATAAATTTGTCCATTTGAAGGCTGTCCTAAAGGTTATTTATTCTATTGCCTCACCTGACACAGCATTAATTGCTGGTTTATGTACTTTAATATTATTTGAAAATGAAATTCAGATACTGCCTTAACATTTCCAGCTCACTGCCTCACAAAATAGCTCATTTCAGTTTTAACCAGCTATATTTGTCCTAATAACATTGACTTAAAGTCTGCTTTCCAATTGCTACTTCAATGTAGCCCTAGACCTGGACTCTGCAGACATACAGAATACATTTACACATCAAAACACTTTAACAGTTTGTAATGACAACCATTTTATAGAAATAGATTTCTAGTTCTTTCAATATTTCTCTACATTAATATTAAAATATGTTTATTATTACCTACCTTCTAGTGTTGTTTGAGGATTTAACAAGATGTTGCTTATTAAAAATATTTATCTCAGTGTCTTACATATAGTAAATATACCATAAATTTACATTATTTTTGACATACCCATTATTTTATATGATAGATCCTAAAGATACAACACATCGTCATCCTATGTCTTACAATATTGTGATTAAACCTGGCTGTAGTGTCTCAGATGTAGAATTATTATTCCTCATGTTCTAGTAATTAATTTTACATTTCATTATTATTTTAGGAGATGCATCATAACATTAGCTCAGGTTGAGTTGTCCTAAAAAAGATCTATTTGCTTTGAATTAAAGAAAACCAAATGGCTTAAAGAATACCAGTTTCATTGACTCATATTAAAATTTTAAAAAATAATGTCTTGAATCTGATTTTGAATGATTCAGAAGTACAAATGACGTTACCAAGACACATTCCTGAGACAGTAATGATGTTATTAAGACCTAATTTCTCTCTCTCTCTCTCTCTCTCTCTTATTCTGGTTCATCTATATGACTTAATTATATAGGAGATTTCTTTCTTTTCATTTTTGTGGTAATAGTCTATTTTACAATGGAACCAAACTGAACAATCAAAATGTGTGTGTGTTTGCATGTGTGAGAGAGAGAGACAGAGAAAGTATCTGTATTATTTTATACCTTAAGGTACTATTGAGATTTCCAAAGCCATTTTGATTAGTGATCTTTTATGAGAAACTAATCTTTTCCACTTTCTGGAATTTATTAATGATTTATCTTTGTCTCTAGTCATATTTTAAGTTTTAATTTTACGAAAATTTATTTATCTATTTTCATAAATTGTGATGTGACTGAGTAGGCCCTTTCAAATTGGAAAGTCTAATCCTTCAGTTATAAAAAAAATCATGAAAGAAAAATATGTTCCTTTGGTTATTGCCTTGCTTTGATTTTTCTCTATTATTCAATGTTAGTCCTCCTGAAGTGGTCCTCTAATCGTCTTATTTTTTCCTCCTTTTTTTCTGCTTTATTTATCATTTAATCTACTTTCTGTGAGAAGTTCTTAACTTTATCTTCTAACCCTCCCAAGAAGATGACCAAAAAATAAATAAATAAATAAAAATCCTTTAAATGGGTTGTTGGGTATGGCGGTATAGCAGAGTTTGTTTAAGGTGCACTGTGACTGTGGAAGAAAAAAACACCTATATAACTCTGGATCAAGCAATGTGAGAACAACTCCAAATCACAGAACATTAATTTCTAGTTAGTAATGTAAATGAGTCTTCAATAAGCCACCACACCAATCCACCATAGAGGCTAGCTAGCTACATAGTTATGATAAAAGTATGTGACAAACCAATGATTCCCATGAAAGTCAACAGTAAGCTGCATTTACTTTTCCATGGTTTGAGTGTCTCATCAAATGCAATATATTTTAGGACATCAGGCTGGTATCTACAGATGATGGTGCAGGGAAAGCAAATCCATATTCAGATAAAGTGTGGCTATTTTAATCACAAATCATGGACACCTTTTTGATGGAATGGGTCTCTTCTAATCAACTTGCCATCAAGTGTACGTCTGATCTTCCCAGAAAATAAATTCATGTTTTGACTAAAAATTAATCTGTGCTGTTGACAGGCTGGAAACTCAGCAATAGTGGCAGCCAGGTCAGTCTTATTGAGGTGAAGTTCATGCAGCTGAGCTCAGACACAGCCTTCATCAATTTATACCATTAAGTGAATGCCATCTTTTGTCACCTTGCTTTTGGCAACAGTTCTAACAGAGGTTGAGCCTGCTCTATAGTTCCAAGATAACCCTCCCCTCTGTTGACTCTTCTTCAACCAGGAACATAATGTCTTCTGTTGCCCTATCTGTTCTTTCAAAGCCTGCATTGCAATTCCACTGGGTAACTATCTGGTGTGAACTCAATTTCTCTAATTATACAGTAATAACAACCCATTGACATTAATCCATTCATCTGAACCCTTAAACGTGGCAGAAAAACAATTTGTCTTCACATTTCTGTAGTATTGTCTTGACTTACAGATTTCATTTGAAACAGCAGCTGTTTACTTATCCTTGATTGTGTTTCTTGTTTGATTTTGGACTATTTCACACTTGTGTAAAATTCCTCAACTTTATCTTGCTTTCTAATTTTGTTTAGTCTCTTTCTCTAGGAAAGGACTAGTGGGCCTAAAAAATTATCTCCTAAATATGCAAAATTGTTTTATTTCTGTGGCTAAAATTAAAGCATTTTCTTCCTTCTATATTACAGATTTCATTTCCGTGTTTCCATTTTATATACATTCCTATAAATACTCCTCTACATTTTCATTATACCATTTTGTAATTTGAACTCCCCATAAAAGAACCACATTAGTAAAATATTTTTGTATCTGCACTTATTTTATCATTTCTTTGTCCCTTGAATTTTTTCTATAATGTAATATTGACCAAAAAATCTCCCCTTCTTATAAGTTTTCATATAAAAAGAATCAAAACATCACGTATCAATATTTCCCTCTAATTTGTCACTTCCTCTTACCAAGCCTCAGTATACTACATGTGGAAACAATATTGACCATAATCAATGTATATGACCTACTTTTTAAAATCCCATTGCCACATTCCAGTGGACACTTTAGAAAGTGTTTTCTTTTTTTACTGACCTTACAGAGATATATTTTGTATAAAATAAAATTCGCCCATTATTGGTATGCAATTTGATGAATTTTTACAAATATAGACTCATGTAACCACCCACAACAAGATAAATCACATTTCTATTACTCTGAAGATAACCATCTGCTCTTCCGAAGTCAGTCACCAAATACCTGATCCCAAGAAAACAATGATCTTTCTGTCATTGCAGACTACATTTATCTTTCCTAGAGTTTCATTTGAATTGAATCACATCTTAGGTTATTTTTCATTTCAAAATATTAAGGGGGTACAAATGTTTTTGTAACATGGATAGCTTTTATAATGCTTAAGTCAGGACTATTAGTGCACCCATCACCTGAGTAGTGTTTGTTGTGCTTGTTAGATAGGTTTTTACCTGTCCTCTCCTCCCTTGCTCCCCCGTTCTTTATTTCCAATGACTTTTACTTCTCTCTGTGCCCATGTGTGCCTATCTATTAGTTCCAAATTATTAGAGAGTACATGTGGTGTTCTTTTATCCATTCTTGAGATACTTCACTTAGAATAATAGTCTCGAGCTCCATCCAAATTACTGCAAAGAATATTAATTTATTTATTTTTATGACTGAGTAGTACACAGTTATACACACACACACACACACACACACACACACACA
>RJWJ010011729.1:0-43666 GCA_004363605.1 Indri indri | reverse complement strand
GTAGAATTAATTTTTCTACATCTGTGAAGAATGATGTTGGTATTTTAATAGGGATTGCATTGAATCTGTAGATTACTTTGGGTAGTATAGACATTTTAACAATGTTTATTCTGCCGACCCACGAGCATGGTATGGTTTTCCACCTATTTACGTCTTCTGCTATTTCCTTCCTCAGTGTCTCATAGTTCTCCCTGTAGAGTTCTTTTACCTCCTTAGTTAAATATATTCGTAGATACTTTATTTTCTTTGTTGCTATTGTGAAGGGAATTGAATCTTTGATTTGGTTTTCTATATGACTGCTGTTGGCGTATATGAAAGCCTCTGATTTGTGTGTATTGATTTTGTATCCTGAAACTTTACTGAATTCATTTATCAGTTCCAGTAGCCTCTTGGTTGAATCTTTGATGAACAATTTACCCCATTTATCAGTTCTTTCAATAAATGTGAATGGCTTGAACTCACCTCTCAAGAGACATAGATTGGCTGAATGGATAAAAAAATACAAGCCAGGTATCTGCTGTCTTCAGGAAATGCATCTAACCAGCAAGGAAGCATTTAGACTCAAAGTAAAGCGGTGGAAATCAATATATATATATTTTTTTGAGACAGAGTCTCACTCTGTCACCTTGGGCAGAGTGCAATGGCATCATCATAGCTCACTGCAACCTCAAACTTCTAGGCTCAAATGATCCTCCCGCCTCAGCCTCCTGAGTAGCTGTGACTACAAATGTGCACCACCATGCCTGGCTAATTTTTCTGTTTTTTGTAAAGACTGGGTCTCGCTCTTGCTCAGGCTGGTCTCGAACTCCTGAGCTCAGGCAGTCCTCCCACCTCAGCCTCCCAGAATGCTAGGATTGCAGGCATGAGCCACCATGCCTGGCCAGCCTCTTCGCATTTCTTAAAGGACTCAGCTCTAGTCTCTGGGATCTTCTCCCAAGCCTCTGACATCATTCTGCAAGTTTTGTACTGGAACTTCTTAATCTTACCGGGTGTCAACAAAAGGTTTTTGGGTAAACATAAGGAACACATTTTATTTGAAAATTAAGTGCAACCTGGGTAGTACAGCCTATATTACTTCCTTTGACACATTATCAAATATGATTATTGGCCACAGGAACATAGCATTTCGCCATTTGGCAGTTTCAAGCCAATTATGAGCTGTGGACTCATGGCTGTCTGGTTCCACTCACCAAAAGACATGACGAGGATCATCAACAACAGCTCAGCTCAAATGTGGACAGCAGCCCTGAGTGTGCCTCACTCACTTAGTGTAGTTAGAAGAACTCTTTCTAAGGCATGGACCCCACATTTGAAATAAGAGCAAGGATTAGAATTGAAATCAGCTTCTTTTGCATACCTTTTATTTTCTATTTTTGTTTCTCTCACAAAAGACTTCATCATGAAAAGGAGGAAGCCCAAACTGAAATGAGTTAAAAACTTCACCTCCAAGAGAGGACTGTGGCTCAGCCTGCGTTGAGGTAAGATTGGATGGTTCCTGGGGATGAGACTGGGTGGAACCATGTGGCCACACCCTCTCCCGCCCTTTTCTCTCTCCCTTCCTCTTCTGCTCCCTTCACTTTCCAAGCTTCCTTCTCTTCCTCTCTCCTGGGGACTCAGTATGCCAAAGATGCTGCCTATAGTGATGAATTTGTCTAGACTTTAAGAGGAGGTGTATGAACTGACAAGAGAGTCTGAGCTGAGAGGGGCACGTGTGCAAGGACTCATGATATTCTGTCCCCTAGGTTCTGAGCTGTGGCTCCTCGCTTCTCCAGTACAGTTTCTTGCCTCTGTCTGTCCCACCTAATGCATTCAGGACTAAATTGGTCAGGAAGGAGGGACGAAGAGGAATATTCTTTTGCTGCCCCTGCTCTTTCTCTTCTTTCCCACCACCCTGATCCTGACCCCTCTCACCCTGGCCACTCTCACACCCATTCCCCAGGCAGGATGGGACACTGGGCAACAGCATGAGCTCCTCTAATCAGGCTGGAAGGGTCTGAAGCCTGGCTTGGGGCCTTACAGACTGTGAGATATTGGTTAAGTTACTTTCCCTCCCTTGGCCTCAGTTGCAGGGGCTATAAAATGAGTAGCTTAATAGTGCTATTTCATAGTGTTATCAGAATTGACTGAGATAGTACATGTGAAGCCATTATAGCCTGCCACAAAATAAGCACAAAATAAACTTCAATTATTACTTCCCATCCTCTCTGGTGTAGGTGGTGGTTGTTTTATCTCTCTTTTTTTCTGAATGCTCTTTTTGTCTCATTCTTTTTTATATTTTCGCTTCTATGGACTATATTTCACCTTCTTTACCCTCTTGCTATTCTTGACTCAGTTTACCTTCCCTGTGTACACATGTAAGATGTCTAAAGGGAGGCACTGAGTTGCCACCAGCAGAAAGTCTGTGCTCAGAGTTGAGATTCCACAGCTTGCTGTGCTTGTGTCAGGCAGCAGTGGTCTCTGCATCCCACGGCCCTGGCTGCAACAGCAACGAGACATGCTCACTATTTACCCTTGGCTTGGGCTAGGGAAAAAAGGAGTCTCTGAGGAAGAACTGAGGTGGAAAAACACACACACACAATCTACTGCTTGCCAGTTAAGTATCCTTCCTTTAACTGGTATGGAGTTTGTGAAGAGGGGAGGGAAATCTTTTTTTTCCCAACTATTTTTATTGTGGTAAAATATAAGATAAAATTTACCATCTTAACCATTTTTAAGCATATGGCTCAGTGGTATTAAATACATTCATAATGTTGTTGCAACTATCACCACCATCCATCTCCCTAACTCTTTTTATCTTGTAAAACTGAAACTGTATCCCATTAAACAGTAACCCCCCAATTGCCCCTCCCCTCAGCCCCTGGCAGATACCATTCTACTTTGTGTCTCTTTGAACTTGACTATTCTACGTACCTCATATAAGTGGAATCATAAGTATTTGTCATTTTATGACTAGCTTATTTCACTTAGCAGAATGTCCTCAAGTTTCATCCATGTTGTAGTATACATCAGAATTTCCTTCCTTTTTAAGGCTGAATATTCCCTTGTATGTATATACCACATTTGTCTATCCATTCATCTGTCGATCAACACTTAGGTTGCCTCCACATTTCAGATATTGTGAATATTGTTGCTTTGAACATGAATGTACATGTTCAAGACCCCTACTTTCAATTCTTTTGGATATATAACCAAAAGTGAAATTGCTGGATCATACAGTAATTCTATGTTTAATTTTTTGAGGAACCACCATATTGTTTTCCATAGCACTGTACGATTTTACATTCCCACCAACAGTGCACAAGGGTTCAAATTTTGTCACATCCTCACCAACATCTGTTATTTTCTGTTTTGATAATAGCCATCCTGTTGAGTGTGAGGTGGTATCTTACTGTAGTTTTGATTTACATTCCCCTAATGATTAGTGATGTAGAGCATCCTTTCATATGCCTGTTGGCCATTTGTATATCATCTTTGGAGAAATATCTGTTCAAGTGGGAAGGGTGATCTTTTGAATCCATGAACAGAACTACATTCTGGGGCCTTGTTCTCTTCCTGCATTTTCATTTCTGGTAGATGAAAGGTACAATACAATGACATAGAGTCATTGTTGTCTATTGAAACAGTTTCCACAGAAAGCCAGAATGAGAGAGCAGGGGATAAACTATTAATGTCATTGATTACATACCTCCCAACCAAGAGCTAAGAGTCTCTTATTGGTGAATAGCCTAGAATAAGTACTCTCAGTTTAGTATAGTTTTGATATCCTACTTACAAAAAAGGATTTGAGAACCCTGCAAAATGGAAATAGCAGTGATACCATTGATTAAGAAAATAGAAAATAATGATTTGTGGCTGGGCGTGGTGTCTCATGCCTGTAATTCCAGCGTTCTGGGAGGCCGAGGCGGTAGGACTGCTTGAGGCCAGGAGTTCAAGACCAGCCTGAGCAACATAGTGAGACTCCGTCTCTACAAAAAATAGAAAAATTAGCTAGGTGTGGTGGCTAGGTGTAGTCCCAGCTGCTCAGGAGGCTGAGGCAGGAGGATCGCTTGAGCCCAGGAGTTTGAGGTTGCAGTGAGCTATGATGTCACCACCGCACTTCAGCCAAGGCAACAGAGCGAGACCCTGTCTCAATAAAAAAAAGAAAAGAAAAGAATGATGTGTGGAAGACATATATTGATAGACCTCCTAGAGAGGCCTTTCCTAACACCCTAATGAGTGTTGCTAGCCCCACACCCGAATCACTTTTTATTACATGTATCTGTTTTAGAGTCTCATAGTCCCTATCATCAACTTTCTTTTTCCTCGGCTTGCTTACTAGCCTGTCTCCACATAACAGTGTAAGCTGCATGGGAGCAAGGATCTTATTACTCTCGTTTAGATGTAGCTACAAGTGCTTGGCACTGTCGCAAATACTGATAAAATGTGCTGAATTAGTGAATAAATAAAGCAACTTAATTATGACATTATATTCTCTCTGTATCCATTAATTGTATCTCCATTGCCTCAATTTCCTGATGTTTGTACGTAAGCACAATGAAGAAGAACAACAGGAAGCCCACCGCAAGGATCAACGTGCAGAATGCCCTCTGTGTCCCACATGCCCATGGGCCAGGAGATCTTCAAAATATGCTGGATGGAGGAGAGTATGCTCTTTCTGTATCTCCTCCCATGTTAGAGAGCAATTTTATCCAGGTAAATAATACTTGAAAACTGAATTAAGTTCCAATAACATCAGTAATTAATTTTCTTAAAGACAGCTGAAAAGGTTGGGAGAATTGTTTTAAGTGTGGTGAGGAAATGTGTGATCCCATTAAAGGGAACAGTTCTGGAATTTTAAACAACCCAAAATAGTTACACAACGTTAAAGGACATTCACTTCAAATGTTCCCAACAAACTCTTACAGAGGAATTCTGTCTTAATTCTACCATATTTAGCATTCTATCGTAAACTTCCCCAAATTGCATGAAGTGATTTTTAGAATATCCTGCCACAGGAAAGCATATGAAAACTATCTTAGACTTAAAAGACATGTTAAAGAACAACATCTGTAACACAACTAGGAATTAAAATGAATCTTAGCTCTTAGTTTTGAAAGTAAAATATAATTGTCAGATAGTGTCAGGGAGAAAAGCTTCCTTCTCAGAAGAATGTACCTATATTATGAATGAAACTGCATTTCAACATATTTGGGAGCAGTGCTAACTTTCCTCTAAACATTCAACATTAAAAAATTCAGACAAAGAAATGGGAAATGCATTCAACGGTATGGGCCATACCTATAAACTTTAGAGAAATGCCACAACAAAATCTAACACTGGACACTGAGCTACTGCCTCTAACCCCGACACATTCAAGCAGCCACTCAGCTGATTCCACAGAGGGCTGACAGGGAGGACAACAGGCACTTCTTCAAAAGGTAAGGAAACTTCATCTTCCATAAACATGTTCAGTACCTGAGCCCTAGCATGACTGCCCCACCTCCAGTATACGATAAGGAAGGAGGTGAAGCCACCAGAAACATCCAATGTTTTAGTGATGGCCCCAGAATGCATGTGACAAGTCATGATTTGAGGTACTTTGCCTTCTATATACTTCTTTCCTAGTAATAATCTCTTTATTTTATTTTTTTACCTTTCTTCCTGCGCCCTTTCCAAATTACACTTTGCACGCTCTAATGAAATTACACAGTACTTGCCCTACACTGGGGGAGACAGTTAGCAGGCTATAGATCAGACATGGCCCCCTATCATAATTTATAAGTCATACCCTTCAAGCTGCACAACCCCACCTGGTTATTATGTCTTTGGTAGCAAGTTACCAGGATTTCTGACTCAACAGGTTTAAAAGGAAAAGAAAAAACAATGATCTCAAATAGAGTGACAGAGCTCCAGGGCAGACAAGTAGAGGATCCAGTTTTTCTCTTTTTGCTCTGTTGCCCTCAAGCTAGCTTCCCTCTGGACATCACCCCAACAGGACAGTAACGGTTGCCAGCAATAGAAAAGATTTGTCTCATCCTGAAGACTCTTTGTGAGGGCTGGGAAACCTTTCCCAGAGCCACCAGGAGGCCACCACTTGTGTCTCACTGGGTCACATGTCCCTGCTGAAATCAGTCACTGGCAAGGGGGGTGGGACCACCATGGCCTGCCTGGGTTAATCAGGATTGAACTCCTAAGCGGTGTCATCATCCCTGAGGCATGATACTGGATAAAACCAGGATCCTCTTAATCAGGAAGAAGAGGGGCACAGCTTTGGGTGTGTGAACAATAGTGTGGGCTAAACCTCTTTCTGAATATATTTCCTTTCAAGTGTTTTATTTTTTAATTGAACCAGTTACTATGCAGCTGAAAAACCACAGCGTAGCATCTCTCTGGCTTCCTTCGCATCCCTGTCTGCCCATTCTCTAGTCTCTTCTTCTACCAACTGGCAGAGATTTGGCCAAGATTCTTGTACTTTCAGGTTTTTACACATGCTGTTCCTCGGTCTGTAAACCTTTCCTCTCCACCCAGCCAGTTTACCCCCCCACACTGTTCAGGTCTCAGCTAAAGATCCCTTCCTCACGACCCCATATCCAAGAGTATGCTGGAGCTGGCCTATTGGTAAGTGTCCAGGAAATTTGCAAGTCAGCTGTTAAACACAGCCATTATTAAAAATTAAATTACATAAACTTACATTTAGATTATGTCTAAAACAAGGGCAATAAATATTCAAAACTCATCATTCCTATTCCTTTACTACATTTTACTGTTATCTATGCTCCTAACATTATACACATAAGAGTTTGACAAAGGCTTGTGGAGTTTATCAATTGGTTCTTGGAATTTAAAGTAAGGAGTATTGTATATTATTTGTAAATTGTGTGCTACTCATCGTTTATATCAGTAGCATTTTAAATAAACTTATATGTAAATATGTGTACCTTCCAAGAGCTAGCTGTTAAATGTTTACCAGCACAACATTGCCTATCTTCCCATTCTAAACTAAGTCAAGTCCCCCATCATGTGTTCCTATAACATCCTGAACTTGTACTTGGTGAAACATCTTACAGTAATAATTAGTTACATACTTAGATTGTTTAATGTTTGCCTTCCCTGGTAGACCCCACAGGCCAGGGAGTATGTCTGTCTGTTCCCTGTACTATCTTTAAGAATTAACATAAACCAGCAAAGGAACAAATACACTATGGTTCATTTCTCCTTTATTTCCTGTCCTCCCTTCACTGCTCATGTAAACAAGGTTGTCAGAGCCAAGCATTTTTATCAGATAACTCCTCTTCCTGTTCTCTGCACTCAGGTCAACCGGAGAGGTGAATCCATTTACCTTCATAACCGAGCCAACTGGGTGACTGTAGGCATCTGTTCTTCCAGTTCCACCCACAAAACCCCCAGTGCGATGCTGCTGGCATATCTGACACCCACTGTCCCAAAAGATACAGAACCCCTGTTTAAAAGTCTCCTGACATCTCCTTGTACAGAGAAACTGGTGCTCACCAGGTGAGTTACAAAAGAAGAGATTAAGAAAAGTATGCTTTACCCATGTGGAGTTGAAAATGGAAACACTGATGACAGCTCCCACCGCAAATGACAAAGTATAGTGTCCTTAAAGTTGGACTAAACCATTTATGACAAAGGCAATCAAACAAGTGATCAATTTTTTAAAAGTAAACCTAAGTAACAGGAACTGAAGATTCATAATAAACTGTCTCTCTCAAACATGCCTCCTCTTCCCCCAACATCCTGACTTCCAACAGAATTAGCTCTGGTCTTGTCTCAGCCACTAACTTGTTCTATGATCTTGACCAAATCACGGAATTTCAGGTCTCAACTTTGTAGGATTAATTAAAATGGACAATTTCTCAAGGCAAATAGTTGGCATTCTGGGTTTTTTTAGTATATCAGAGTCTTAGACATATAATTAAGATGAGATGGCCCTCAGGAGCCCCTGCCCAGACCTATCCCGGAGACAAGCCTATTGTCCTGAGTCTGACTTTTCAAACTGCTATAAAATACAAAAAGAAAGGCCTTTTTTAGATCTCCAATCAAGTCTTCAGATGATGTCATATTTGTGTTTGTTTGCAGGTTCCTCCCTCTGCAGTTTGTGACTCTTTCTGTGCATGACGCTGAGAACATGCGCCTCAAAGTAAAGCTTGTGAGTGGCCGAGCCTACTACTTACAGCTCTGCGCCCCTGCAAATAAGCAGGACACCGAATTTTCTCAATGGGTGAACCTCATCTCCCTCTTGAATCAGGAGAAAGCCAAAGTTTCCAAAGTGTCAGAGGTCTCAAGCCTCTCAGAAATCACAAATAGCACAGAAATCACAGGCTCCATGGACATCATGAACATTGCAGCATTCACAGCTGTACAGACCCCATACAGGCATGCATGTACAGACCCTGCACATGTCATGGAGAGCACAGATTTTTCAGAATACACAGACATTACCGACATCACAGATGTCACGGATGTTCCAGAAAATGAGATCACAGAGGTCCCAGATGTAAGAATTGTCACAGAAATCACAGAGGTAACAGAAGTCACAGACAACTCTGATGCCACAAATTTCTCAGAGGTTATAGTGGTGTTTGAAAATGATGACATAATAAAGGCCAAGCAAGAGGAAAAGGTACGTGACACAGAAGACTTTCAAGTTTTAATAATCCAGAACTAGAGTGGTAACCCAGATCATAATTCTCAGTCAGCTGACATTGATTATCAAAATGCCATGGAACCTTCTATTATCATTAGAAGATCAGCTTGAGGATATTAATACAATGTAAGGGCTATTTTAATGTTTAAATGTATATAAAAGTACCCAGAATCTTAAAGGATGGGATGTAATTTCAACAGGTAAAGGTGAGGGTACAAATAGGAAAATAAAAAAGAAGTCAGTGGCTTAAGAAAAGGCCAGAAAGTGGAAAACCCCAGAGCCATGCCCAAGAATGTTTAGTTCAGTTGGGGTGGGGCATAATATATGTGGAGAATATTAGCATATAGGATTGGAAAATCTGCAAACCTTGAATGCCAAATTAAGAAGTGTGGACTTCACTCTTTGGGCAAACCTTAGCAACCAAAGGCTTCTGTAAGGGAATGAAAGAGCTGTGTTTTTGAAAGCTCAATCTGATGGCAGGGTGGATTGCAGGTAAAGAGATCGGTTTGAGGACTACAACTGAAAAACTTCCACTAGGTCCACAATAGAGAAATGGCAAAGGGCAAGGATGGACATTTCACAGGAGAAACTGCTTACAAATATAGGAGAAAAAGTTTAACCTTGCTAATAATCAAAGAAATGAGAACTTGGAAAAAAATTTAACCCATGTAACTATCAATTAGAAGAATAAAAACTGTCAGTAAAGGTGTTGTCAACTAGGAATTCATAGAAATTTGTGGTAGGGATAAGAATTGGTACAATCTTTCTTGAAATTACTAGGAATCAAGGACCTTAAAAATGTTTATACCCTTTGACTCAGTGATTCCACTTCTAGGAATCTTTCCTAAGGAATTAATCACAAATAGGAAGGATGATTTAGCTACAAAGATGTTATCCATGCCATATTTATGCCATGTTTCTAATAATGAAATAATAAAAGCATAGATGAAACCTAAACATCCACCACAGAGAAGTGGCTAGATGAATTTAAATTCGTGAAGGGCAGGTGTCATATTTATCTTGTTCAGGAGCTACCATAGTATCTTCCAAGTTCATAGGCACTCAGCAAATATTTATTAAATGAATTACTACTCTACAACTATTAAAATTGTTGAAGAACATTTCTTGGCTTATAAAATGTTCACAATAGAAGATCGAAAAATGAAAAGTACGATCTCTATTATATAAACATACATTTATATACACTAAAAGAAAAAATTCATATTGTGAACAGCAGTTTAGCTCTAGACTGTAGGATTATAGACAATTTATGTCTTATTTATACTTTTCTAAATTCTCTGCTTCCTACAACAAAGATAACTAATTTTTAATTAGGAAAACTTCAAGTAGTTTTACATAATTTTTAATGACAGGAGAAAAAAATCTTATAATAAAATGCTAAGTGAAAAAGGTAGGAGACAGAACTTCAATATGATCTCAAAGCAGACATGTACAAGATAAATAGACAAAAAGGTCAGAATGAAATGTGCCATAGGAGTAGTTGTTTCTGGGCAGTGGCATCATGTATGCAATAATTTTCAACCTTTCACTTTATTCCTTTTAGGATCTTCCAGATGTTCTACGATAAATATGTATGACTTTTATGGTTAGAAAAAAATGAAGTTTTATCTTTAAGGAAGAAAATTATTGCATTATTTTCAAGGAAATGTAAGAGAGATAACGGACTAGGTAGAGGCAGTGGGAAGATGAAGGTGCAGACATGAAGGGTATTAGAGAGACAGGTTGTAGAGTTTGCTGACAGATTGCTCTGAGGCCAGAGTGAGAGATTCTGAGGTGGTCAGAGAGTGACTAGGAGAGGTGGTACATTAAACAGGAAATTAGGAGAAGATTTTAGGTTATTAAGCTGTAGGTACAGGTTCTAAGTCCTTTGAAAAATGAACTCTTTTGTATTAGTATGAATCCCTAACCCCTGTCACCTATTAGATGCTCTTAATTAAGAGCAACCTCATATTGGGGAGTAGGTGGCAAGGCATTTCTGGAAAACCTTGCCTTGACAGTTCAGAGAGAAGTACTGTAATTAAGTGCTAATTGTCTTGTGTGAGGTGACACTGCTGCACATGTGTTGTGTCAGGCTGTAGTGAAGCAGGCCCAGCTCCCACACTCCTGCCTCCAACACCTCCCCGGGGCCCTTCCCAGTCTCTGTGCAGCACCAAGCCTCGCTCCCTCGTGACTGTGCCTGTGCTCGCATGGGCAGTCAGTAAATACAGATGAAACGATTACTGTATTAGATGCTGCTCCATAAGCAATCCATTTCTGTATCATGCTCTTCTGTTACCTGATTTGATGCTGCTTGTTATTTTTAAAGGAAAAAATGAAAAATATTCTGAAGCCTGGATGTCTACGAAATACAAAAAGTAAGAATGAGTTCAAAGAATCCTCAAAACATGTCACCATCTCAGACATAACACTGACTTTGGAAGGTAAAAAATGTTTTCAAACTACCTTGACTCCAGTAGAAAGCAAAGCAAATATATGCAAAGAGATGGGGGATAAAAGCTCTGAAGACAAGACAACTGATTTTCAAAACCCAGCTCTAAAGACTTTAGAATCCAGGTATGTGAGACAGGAAAATGCCAAGGGTATGCTTTATTTATTTATTTATTTATTTATTTTTGAGGCAGAGTCTCACTCTGTTGCCCTGGCTGGAGTGAGTGCCGTGGCATTAGCCTAGCTCACAGCAACCTCAAACTCCTGGGCTCAAGCGATCCTACTGCCTCAGCCTCCCGAGTAGCTGGGACTACAGGCATGCGCCACCATGCCCGGCTCATTTTTTCTATATATTTTTAGTTGTCCAGAAATTTCTTTCTATTTTTTTTAGTAGAGACAGGGGTCTCACTCTTGCTCAGGCTGGTCTCGAACTCCTGAGCTCAAACAATCCGCCCGCCTCCGCCTCCCAGAGTGCTAGGATTACAGGCGTGAGCCACCGCGCCCAGCCAAGGGTATGCTTTAGAGTTAAATGCCTGTAACTCAGGCATTTGCCGCCGAAGATCCTCAGACAGATACAGTGTAATTGAATGATAATATAGTCAACTCTTAATGATCCACATTTGGTTCCACCTTGGCTAATTTTTATTTTCATGCCAGCTTCTCACACCACTCAGTTGGCATTCCGGGCTGCTTGTCTGCTGTCAATTGTGTGTGCTTCAGAACATATGATAGAACCACAGTGTTTACATCTTGGAGTTGGAGCATTGATTTCTATAGTGATTGGGGTACTTTTTATCTTTATAATGCTCTATATTTTCCTCCTCTCTATATCCTCTATATATCCCTTATACATCTCCACATTTTCAACTAATAACTTAATCTGAAAAAATGATTTTCATAATTTCAGTAGCTTTATGGCAAGCTTGATTGCAAGTGAGCATTGTAAGGTTATAAAGATAAAAGTTAATCTGATCATTCTGGGGTAACAGCTAAAAAGAAACCAGATCCAAATGCTTATATTAGTAAGAATGAAAATGAGGAATATAATGAACTATGTCTACATTTTTTAAATATATAAAAGGAATAGGGGGAAACAGGAAAAACTAACCCCAAAAAAGAAATTAACTTGAAATTTTTTAATAATTCGAAGTGATAAAAAAAAGCTTGCTTGATTCTTCAAAAAGAACAACAAAACTGGCAAACCTTTGGGACAGCTATTTTTTTTAAATGGTACAATTGAAAACTTAAAAGGCATTACCACATCTAATAGGAAGACTAGAAAAATCTTACTGAGAAAGGTTATATACAGCTTTGTTTTAATAACTTGGAAACCCTAAATTAAGTAAAAGACTTTAATAAAAATGCAAAGAGGCAAAACTGGCACATTCAGAAATTGAAAAAAATGTAACAAAGAGCTCTCATTTTTAAAAAAGTACGTATTTCTGACTTTTACTGGACAGTTTTTCAGGTACTTTAAATATTGTTTCTATATGTTTTCTTTTAAATATCAACATATACAAAAAATACTGTGTTTTGTTTTCCTAATTTCATGAAGCAAATTAATTTGTCTGGATTGTAAAGCCAGACAAAGATAATACAAGAAAGAAAGTCTCACTCTCTGGCCTGGGGCGAGTGCCATGGCGTCAGCCTAGCTCACAGCAACCTCAAACTCCTGGGCTCAAGCAATCCTACTGCCTCAGCCTCCCGAGTAGCTGGGACTACAGGCATGCGCTACCATGCCCGGCTAATTTTTTCTATATATATTTTCAGCTGTCCAATTAATTTCTTTCTATTTTTGGTAGAGACGGGGTCTCGCTCTTGCTCAGGCTGGTCCCGAACTCCTGAGCTCAGGACGATCCGCCCGCCTCGGCCTCCCAGAGTGCTAGGATTACAGGCGTGAGCCACCGCGCCTGGCCAATTCTTGGAGTCTTAGTAGGGAAAACATAGCAAGCTTAGTATAAAATTAAGGAAACTATTAATATTAATCATTATATAAATATGGAAGAGCGGAAAAACCATGATACTTTAAACACATTTTATAAATTTTGATATCCTTAATCACAGAAAAGATCCATGTAATAAAGAGTTTTCCTTTAGCACAATAAAGAATATTTACTCAACCAGAGCCAACATTATTTTTAAGAAGACATTCTAGAAGTGTTCTACTTAAAACTTAGAGTTAAGAATATTCCCATTAACATTTCTATGTAATATAATTTTAAGAGGTTCCAGCAATTATAATAGGATAAAGAAATACCAAGAAAAAACATAATGGACTTTTAAGAAGCCACTCTTTGCAAATGGTAATTCACATTTGGAAAATCTGAGACTCCACAAAATATTAATTTGTAAACAAGTTTAGGAATGTTACAGATTGTAAGATAAACTCACAAAAAACAATTTTGTTTAATTAACAAACCAAAAGTATATTGAAAAAAAAATTTATTTTTCAATAGTAACAACAACAAAAATCAAATATTTAGTAAGAGTGATAAGAGAGCTATTTAAATGGAATTATAAAACTTTAGTGACAGAAATAAAGGACAACTTGAATAAGGAAAAAAAGGCTCTCCTGGGTTAGTAGATTTAAGACAGCAAAAATGATAAGACCTCCTAAATTCATTTATATATTTAATACATTATCAATTAACATGTCAATAGGATATCTCATAGAAATAAAACTGTAAAAAAATTATGTGGAGGAAATAGGAGTAAGAATCTCAAGAAAACTACTGGGATGGAAAATGTCTAGAGGGGACTTGGTCCTATAAAATCTTAAGCCATGTTATAATTAAATGACCATCAGAACTAGCAGTGTGAAATTTAGAATATAGAAATAAAGCTACAAAAATAGATTCAAACTGATATGAGATCAAAAGAAGCAGGGAAAAAGCTAAATTCTAGAAAATGGTCAAAGATGTTTGTATATCACAAAAACATTTCTAATGGGAAAAAGTAAATTATTTTAAAACTAACTAAAATAAGCTAGAAGGAAATGGAATGGTAATATTGTCTCAGTTACAGAGAAAAGATCATTTCTTATCCACTGAAGCAACAAAAGTAATTTTCAATGGCAAAGTTTGATTCATTGACTCAATATTTACTGTGCACCTCCTATGCACTAGGCACTAGGGACACAGGAGTGAAAATAATCAAATCCCTATCTCATAAAGTCTTTATTCTAGTGGGGGAGATAGATAACGAACAAATAAAACAAATTATGCCAGCTGGAATGTACTGTGATGAAAATTCAAAACAAAAATAGAAAATAGAGAGTGATTTGAGGAGAGCAGAGGGATATTTTATACAGGTGGGCTCTCTGAGAAAGGAAAATCTGAGCAGAAACCTGAGGAAGTATGCAGCTCTGGGGGAATCCAGTTCCAAGTTGATTGATTGCATAACAATTACAAATATCTGCCAAATAAATCATTTTAAATAAATAAACACAAATGTACAACAACAGACTGGGAAAGAAAGAATAATAGATAACCTTTATATATATGTAGCAGATGGAAATTTGTAAAAGATCCAATTAACAAATGGTTTAAGGACATAAATAGAAAATTTACTCCAGAAGACAAATACTTGAAGAAGGATCAACCTCATTAATAATTAAAGAAATGCAAGTTAAGCAATTACCAGTTGGCTTTTCATTGGGTGTCAGTAACACTCATGGTGTCACTGTAAATGGTTGGCAATTCGCAGCACAAATAATGATACTCCTTGATTTATAGGAACACATGTCAAAGAAATAATTCAAAGGGGAAAATAACTCATCCGAATATAACATTTCATAGTTAAGATGTATAGGTAATTCAAATGACCACTGGTGGGAGAATGGCTAAACCAGGAAACAGTATATTAATTTAGTGAAACAGCAGATCCTCATTAGGAAAAGCAACAGGCAGAATTTCAATGAAAAGGGCTACATGACTAATAAGGAATTATGAACTAGAAAAATAAAATTTCAAAAAATGTAAATAAAATGGTGTTTTACTTCTACAGTCTGGGAAGAAACCACAATTTGGGCATAGTTGTGATTAAAGGAATTGATAACTGTTGTAGATAATGTATAGATGTCTGTATTAAACTTTTATTATATAATTGATTACATATATAATTTAAAAACTAAACTGATGTTAGTATACATTAATTGGGAGACAGTTTAACACAGCAGCTAGAGAATGAGCTTTCTAGTCATATCCCTGGGTTTGAATCCTGGCTTCTCTCTCTTACTAGCTCTATGATGTTGGGCAAGTTACTTAACCTCTTCTACTCTGTTTCCTCATTTGTATAGTGGGAATAAATACCTACCATGTGTAGCTGCTGTAGGGATTAAATAGCTGATATTAAAAAGCTCACAATGCCAGGCACATGGTATTAATAATTGTTTTTTAAAAAAGAACATACAGCTAAAATATAGGGAGGGAGGGAGGAAAGGAGAAGAAGTGAGAAAGGGAGGCAAGAAGGAAGGGAAGGAAGGAGGAGGGTAGGTTCAGATTCTAGATTAAATGGAACGAAAAAATCTAATGTAGATTTGACTCAGACTGAATATAGTACAAAGATGGTTTATACTGTAGGGCCTTCCAGGACTTCTGAAGTAATCTTTCCACTATACTATCCAATAAACTGAACCGAGAGAAGAGCTGGGAAAAAAAAAAAAGCACAAAACTGGCTAGATATTTTTAATGTAGTAAAAAAAAAAATTTGAGGTGATAGGACAATGTTAATAGGTGATAATGACAATATTCCAACGTATGAGGAAGTCCACAGAAGGCTAAACTTAAAAAGTGGATTTAAAAGTAAAAATTAAGGCCACAGCGGGCGGATCTTTTGAGCTCAGGAGTTCGAGACCAGCCTGAGCAAGAGCGAGACCCCATCTCTACTAAACATAGAAAGAAATTAACTGGACAACTGAAAATATATAGAAAAAATTAGCCGGGCATGGTGGTGCATGCCTGTAGTCCCAGCTACTTGGGAGGCTGAGGCAGTAGGATTGCTTGAGCCCAGGAGTTTGGGGTTGCTGTGAGCTAGTCTGATGCCATGGCACTAGCCTGGGCAACAGAGTGAGACTCTGTCTCAAAAAATAAATAAATAAAATAAATAAATAAAAAATAAATAAAAGTAAAAATTATTTTAACGAAACATGAAGGAAAAATTTATTATCAAGTAATACAGCAATCAACTAATCAATTAAAAAATAAAAATAAATACATATCATTGATTAGATATTGATAAACAACAGAATCAGTTTCTGTAAGTTATAGAGTCTGTCCCTGGACATTTCTCAAAAATGAACATTAAACCATGTGTCCTGGATACATGTTATACATTCTCTGGCCAGATAGACCCCTTCCTATTTATTATGTAACCTTAATCACTAGGAAGACCTAGTGCTAAAATGAATAATAGAAGGAATGCTAAAGTCAAATATAAATGTGCTCTGGGGAATTCCTTAAAGAAATATGGTGAAATGGAAATAGTAAACATACCTGGTATGTTGCAGGATTCCCAGAAGCAGAGTGACAAAAGTATATAATGGGCTTGGAACATATTAGGTGCTCAGTAAATGATCACTATGGTCACTAATAATTCATTTACAATAGTGTGGATTAAAGAAAGTTGACTATTCCATCAAAAAATGTGTCTTACTCAAAAATATCTTAATCAACTGAGAATTAATTATTCAAAGCTGGCTTTTTAAAAAAAATCATCTTTCCTAGGAAAGTGTAGGCCAAGGGAAGCAAATGAAGATGGGTGATCTTTAGGAGAGCCACAAACCTTGAAATCAGAGTAATGTTTGCTTTAGTTCCTGAGCATTGCATTTCTCACAGTTCCAGAGCCTCTAGATCCAACTGCCAAGACACTTAAAGTGTTGGATCTTG
This sequence comes from Indri indri, assembly GCA_004363605.1. Classification (NCBI taxonomy): domain Eukaryota; kingdom Metazoa; phylum Chordata; class Mammalia; order Primates; family Indriidae; genus Indri; species Indri indri. The sequence goes on along the minus strand of RJWJ010011729.1, from coordinate 26,689 downwards.
ATTGTCTGCTCAAAAGTAAACGTCTTTTGATATTTAAGGTTCCTAACCCAGTGGTTCTCAAAGAGTGGCTACTGGACCAGCAGCAGCTGCAGCATCACCTGGGAACTTGTTAGAGATGTAAATTCTTGGGCCCCTTCCCATCTTACTGAATCATAAACTCCAGGGATGGGACATAAAATTCTGTTCTAATAGACCTCCAAGTGATTCTAGTGCACACTCAAGTTTGAGAACCATTGCCTTATGACAAGCCAGTCTCATAAAGAAAGGGGTTTAGCAAAGATTGACTCCTGTCTCATGAGGGCTTCTCCTGAGGCTCCAGAGTCAAAACAGGGATTCTACTTCATAGCCACAGCAAAAACTATCTGCTCAAACTCCAGAGCTCCTTCTTCCAGGAATCTTTCCTATATGGCAAGGAGCTCAAAAGAGAATAAAAATATGCCTCAATGTGGGGATTGCTGTTATGACCCACACAAATTTTCCTGCTTCCTACTGAGGGCACAGAAGTCACTGAAATAAATTTCCCCACAGAACACTGATCTATTATTTCTTGATGGTAACCACTGAATTATTTCAGTGGAACTAAACAATGACCAGAAGTCTTATGTGTTAGAGGAGAAAGAACAAATATTTTAAAAAATAAAAAAATAGGACATAGAGTAAGGAAGGGAGGGAGAAACAGAAACCACGGGTCAGACACGGAGAAGGGAGAAAGGAATATAAGATGCAGAGGGATAGATGCAGGTGCCACTCAGTGGGAAATGTACTTTTTGCTATTATACATGAGCATGGCTTTAAAAGAAAAGCCTAAGATATCTTTAAAAAAATGAGATAAAATGAATCATCTAATTTAGCAATTTGTCCTAAATAATAATCGATCTGGTCTGGTCACCCTGATGTCCTCCTAGTGTTTTATTTCATTCGTAGGTCTCAAATCCATTGCCCCCACCCCTGTCTAACACTTCAGAAACATACCACAAATCAAAATCTTACAAGGTCAACTATTTAAATCATTTTAGTTTCTTCTTTCCTTGTCCAAAAGGAATGCCCTGAACCATTAGATTAGCTTTTAATGCATTTTTTAAAAATTTATGTAAAATAATTAATAAACTTAATTTGTAGGCAGGGCTGTGTGTAGGGGAAGTTAGAAAAAAATTTTTTTAAAAACTTTATTTCTTAGCACAGTTTTAGATTTACAGAATAATTGGGCAAATAGTACATAGAGTTCCATATAACCATCCCACTCCCCCCCCACAGTGTCCCCTGTTTTGTTGTACATGTGGTACATTTATTACAGTCAATGAACCAATACTGACACATTATTATTAACTAAGTCCATAGTTTACATTAAGGTTCATTCTTTGGGTTGTACAGTTCTATTGAGTTTTGACGAATGCACAATAACATGTATCCAGCATTACATTTTCATGCAGAATAATTTCATTGCCCTAAAAATCCCCTCAGCATTAGACTAGCTCTTAACTGCTTTTTAAAACATTAAAAATTATAAAACTGAATGAAATCGTGTCTTTTTCTGCAACATGGATGTAACTGGGGGCCATTATCTTAAGTGAAACAAGTGGGCAGTACATAATGCATGCACATGGAAGCAGAGTGTGGAATGATGGACAGTGGAGACTCAGAGGGGTGGGGGTTGGGGGAGGTGGATAATGGGATGTTGCTTGGTGGGTATGATGTACGTTGCTCTAGTGATGGAAGCACTGAAGGCCCTGACTTCAACATAATGCAATCAATGTAGCAAAATTGCACTTGTGCCTCATGAATGTATACAAATAAAAAATAAATAGAGGGAAAATATTTAAAATGATAGGGATATAACTTAAATTTTTAGAATGAAAAAGGTTTTGCAGGTGCTAAATTTCAATAGTCTCATTATTTTGCTATTAGAAATGAGAAAATGAATCCCTAAATAAATAGCAAAAATCATAGAACTTTAAAGGTATAAAAGATCTTGAAAATTAGCAAATCTCAAATTCTTCAAGGCCTTGCCCCTCCCTTCTCTCAGCTTCCTGTGCCATTTGTCTACTGACTCTCCTGGAGAGAAATAAATACGTGAAGTAAAACCAAACAAACAAATCGTGGTTATAAATAATCCTCTTAGGCCCAATTTAATTGAGCATGGCTTTCTTTTTATTGACTATTGGCATCAGGAAAATAATTACTAGCTAGTGTCTAATTTGAGAATGCTGATTATGAAAGAAAGATGTAATATTCCAAGAACAACATGAAATTCACTGATGCTTTATTCCAGGGACATTATAGGATTTAGGATTGTGAGGTTGATAAATAAGTTCTATATATTATTTTTCTTCTCCAAGACTATGAATTTCAGTGATATTTTACAGCTATGTACTTTAGAACACTGGAAAAAAAAAAGAAACAATGACCTTGTTGAATATTCTGCCCTCAGATTCACTAATCTTCAAAATATAAATTGAGCACTTTAAATCTAGATGAGTGAAAGCCTATGGAGACTTAAACATTTCTATATTGTCTACTATAGGTCCTTTAGAAATGAAGGATTTACTTTATAAAGCATTTTAAAGCATTTATTGACAAGAGTGGTACCATGACTCTTCCCTTTGTCTTAAAAAGGTCAATGGCAGGCTTCATTTTAATTTGCAACTATTTTTTAACACACATGATATTTCTCAGCTTCTTGAAAACTTTTATCATTAAGCTCAACCTTCATTTAAATCACCAGATCTATTAAGTAAAGGCTATATGAATATTTATTTGCAAACTCTTTAGAAAATTACTATTTTAACATTTACCTCCTGAAACATCCACTGTAGAACTTGCACTAGGTGTATTTGCCATATCCCTTAAAATGGATCATAAGTATGTCTTTGCACATTTATCTTGGAAGGTAACATCTAAGGGCATAATTATTCTTCTCAAACTCTTTGTTTTACTCAAATAGCAATATTTTCAAAATATTTATTGAAAGCATGTCCAAGAAATGAGGATCTGGTGAAAATTAAGTGAGTTTATTTCGTAGCATGCCAATGAAGTTAGAAAATATTTCATCATTGTTATTAATTTTTAAAAATCAGGAGTAGAGAGAATAAGCTGCTTTATCCAAAGACATTTCTGAAAATGAAATAGTCTAAAAAACTGCCAGCCACCTGTTTTGCCCAACAAATCATACAAAATGTTAATAAATGTAAACAAGGTATGTTATTTGCCTGCAAGATTCTCAAGCACTGTCACCCCCAATAAGGCCATTAGAAATAATGGTGAAGAAGCTAGCAGAGCTTGGCAACTTCTCCTAACCCATCGATTCTGGAATTTATCTCCAGTTCTCTATGAGACCCTGTATTTCCAACTCATTTGATCCTATTTACTTAAGCCACTGAGCAGCAGCAGTTAACTTCTCTCAGTCTTGGCCCCAGGGGAAGGGTAGGGAGGCAGCAGGGTTGGGGATGCCAGCAGCTTCATTGAGTGACTGGTGATAAATATAATATGTAAAAATAGATTATATATTATTACATACAATTCACTTTTATGACTTTTACAGATTTAATAGCCTGCATGTTACAGACATTTACATAATTTTACTCTCAAGTGTATTATAATCAATAATAGCCTAGGCTTGCTAAGCATGTTTCATTACTACACACGAAGCATTTGGAGAATGACTGGTTATCTCATACCTAGTAAATCTTTTCTAAATATTTGCGGTTACTGGCAAATTTTTGAAATGTGCTATTTATTTTTACAGGAGCATGAGAATTGATTCAGACACTTCAGGTATGGAACAAATTCCACTACATGCTTTATTGTGATCCCTGGTATCCAGTAGTTATCTCTGGTTCCTGGAAGATTAGAGTAGTTAAGAGCAAAGGAATTCAGCCAGACTTTTTATGCATTCCCTTTCCTCACTTTGCTCCATTCTGAGAGCCCTACACTGGAGAAACTCTTCCTCAAAGCCTATCCTCAGACTTTTAAGTGGAAGTCACTACAGTACTTCACTACTTCACTTTTCTTTTTCTGCATTGGTAAAGTTTGGTTTCCCAGTTCCCTGAATCTAACTCGCAGTGCATGAACCACTCCCAGGCTAGTTCTGCAGACAGAATCCAAACTACAGCAATAACAGGACCTCCCATCCTTGCCGATACGTAAGGGGAATGGTTCACAACTAAATTTTTAGTAAATCTAAAATCATCCAGTTCCTCTTTTCTTTCTGTTTACATCTTTAGCCTTTGCCTTACTATCAGATGATACTATTTAATGGGTTTGGAGGGAGAGGACAGTTTTTTCTTTACATATTCCTATGTCTAAGAATCTTTAACTTACATTAATAACAACAAACTTTTGCTGTGGGGGTTTTCTTATAGGAAGCTGTGAGATCTCCCTTTGCTGATTGCTGACCCACCTCTAAATGACTTTCTAACCTGGGAGATGGAATAGGCCTCAGCTTCAGTCATGCACATAAAAGAGTATTACGGAAGGAACATAGAACATTTAACTTGGCTTAAGTGGAGAGAAAAAAAAAATACTGCTACTTCAAAAAGCAAGAATGCTTGAAGGCATTTTTGGTCACATTTACAACAGTCAAGCCTATTTAAAAAAAAAAAGCAAATTATTAGAGGATAGGTTTTTACACAAATGAGATTTGTCTTTGGGCCTTCCCATTGGGCTTTGGTGTCCAAAAGTACAAGAAGAACTTAACTGTAATGTGGTTTGGCCTATATTCTAATCTACAGTATTGAACCTGAGAACATTGTAGGGAAATGCAATTGTAGTTTACAAGAAAAATGCAAAATCTCCTTTGCAGTTTATAGAATTTTAGTCTATCAATTTCTACCCCAAATTGTATTTCATAAAGAAATCCAACTAAATTTGTAGAAATTTCAGAGATATTCAGTAAAGGCAAATATTTTCCTCTTATTCACTAAAAGCAAGGATAAATCTACTGGCAGCCTTATTCCTAATATTGTATATAATTAGTAGATTCCAGGTACATTCTGGGGCACTCATTTATTTAGCCGCAGAAGTTAGAAATTAATGTAGGGAATTGATACTGTTATCTTCGTTATATATGTGACTAATTCTTTTACCTGTTTTCTGGCACAGACTCAATTTTGTTCAATAGAACAAGTATTTGATTCCATTCTATCATATATAAAGCACTGTGGTAGGCTCTGGGAGAGAGAAAAAAATAGTAGGACATGTTACCTGGCCTTGAGACATAAGCACAAATAATATAAACCAGAATGTCATATGTACTTTAAGAGAAAAGTACAGAATCATTTTTAGCTCAAGAGAGGAAATTATGAAGGACTCTAGGAAAGAGGCAATCTTTGAGTTGGGAAAGAGGAAACAAGGATATCCTGGATATAGGGAATAGTGTGAACAAAATCAAACAAAAGGAAAAGTGCTGCGCATATTCAATTTAGAAGTAGTGAGAGATGTAGCTGGAAAGCAAGGCAGGAGCCAGATTATGGAAATCTTGGATCATGCTAAGAAGTTTGAATACAATGGTTAGATAGCTACAGAGGAGCCACTGAAAGACAGGGAAATGACAAAATTACTGTTATGTTTTAGCATGATTATTCTGACTGCAGTGTCCACGAGAAGCTGGAGGAGGCTCAAGGTAGGGAGACCTGTTAGGAAGGTATTCTAATAGTCCAGGTAAAGGGTGCTCAAGCCTTGAACCACGCAAGAAGCAGTCAGAATGGAAATAAGAACATGAATATATAGTCAACAAGAATTATTGACTGACTTCCTGTGAGGACCAGAGGGAAAAAATGGCATAACAGTGTGGGAGACAACATGACTAGGAGGTAGTTAAGTCCATGAAACAAGCTGGGAAAAGGAGTTAGAAAAAATAGGAAGGAAAAGATGAAGAAATCTGGTATTAAACACTGAAGTTAGAATGCAATGCCCTAAGTTTGAGTTCTAACTGTACTTCCTCTATTACATGGCCATTAATCTCTCTGGGCCTCAGTTTCCTCAACTATAAAATGTGTGTGCATATGGCTAGGGTTGGGGGATGAGGAGGGCATGATTAGCTGTCTCAAGATCCTTTTGGCAGTTATGATCCCATAAGCTGGTATGTTTGTGGTCCTGAAGGCCCATCTTTGTAAATCTAGCAAGCAGCTTGAAATGGGGTTCTGGAAATCAGGAGCTAAGCACAGATACAGCAAATGAGCAGCAAAATTCCACTCTGAGCTTATTAAATCACAAGGATAGTACAATATACAAAATGGGCATGCAGTTTTCCACAAAGTATTAATTATTTTTCGTGTTTGTTTTCTTTCACATACTTTCTCATTTTCTTCCACTTTCTCTCCCATGTCTTCCCATTTTTTTTCCTTACTTAGGCTTATATAGTTTTTCAGTTTTCCCCCTGATTAGTATTTCTTTCCCCCTTTTCACTCTCCTCTAAATCACTTTTCTTTCTTTGATATACTCTTACACTCAATACTCTTTACCCCAAGAAAAGCAGACTAGTCAAATCTTAATCCCTTGTTGCATTAAATTTAGTGTGAATGTAGACTAAAAATGAGTAATTCTAATTTCTATTCTAGACAGGAGTCAGATAATAACTGTTCCCCACTGTAGTAAAACAAATTCCTAGTACTATTAAGCTTGTCTGGTTCACATTCACCCAGCTCCTGGACAAATGCTAGTTGGAGACTATGATCTCTAATTCATCTCTCAGACTTCTAAGTACTTTGAGAGAATTACACTTTTTCTCCTTTTTACATAAGGTTTTGGGTAAAATAGCACTTCAGAGGCGCTGTTTTTATGACAAGGTTATGAATGAGGCAAGGCCCAGGCTAAACTTGTCTGTCTAGACCTGAGTCCATCTCTCTCTTTTCTTCACTTTTAATTTCTCACCATTCTAGGCTTTATTCTCCTTAACTTTTCTGATTTCTTTACAGTGAGCCCAAATGATAGGCTTATCTAGTATCCTATGGTATTTTTCCAAGATGGAAAGAAATGAGACAAAGGATAGAGATTAGAGAAAAGAAGAGCAGGGAAAGTAGTTTATGAAATATTGGGAGTTTCCTTCCCACCCCCACCCATCTTTCTTTTCCACTTTCCTCTTAAATATTACAAATCAAATTCCTTGAAATCCTAAGCAGCCAGGTTCATTCCCTGTTTATGAAACCCGGGAGAAAAGAAAAGGGGAGGGAGGCCCCTAAAAAGGAACCTGTTTGTGAAATTAAACAATGAGTTCTATTGGAAAGAATAAAGATATTTTCGATGAGGTGGTTAGAACATAATTTCAATTTAAGACCCAAATTAAGTTCTCTTCCCTTCTGTGCCTTTTTTCTCTCCTGCTTTTGGTTTTTTTCTTTCTTTCTCACTTCCTCTCTCTCTAATGAACTCTTTTCTACTTTCCCCAACTCTTTTTCTTTCTTCCCTCTGGCTCTCTCCCCTCATATCAAATCTTCTTCTAATTTCCTCAATGTTGTACCTCATCTGTCTCCCCCTTTCTCAGGGGAACAGATGGGAGGAAAGGAGAGTAAAACAGAAAAAGATAAAGTCGATGGAAAAACAAGACAACCTAAAGGTAACTTTTAAAAATTATGGGTCTCTATAGATATAAATGATAGCTATGATGCTTTCATAAAAAGTTGTCAATAAATTGAATTTTTTAACATTAACTCTTGTCATTTCTACTGTATTAAATAGTAACAACAGAAGTGGAATGTAATGTTGAGGGGTTTGTTGTGGTTTCTGCTCTAGAATCAATCATGGGTCAAAAGGTAACATCAGCACAGGGAGGAGAAGAGGGCACTTTGGGTGAGGCACTAGAAAAGAATCACGTGCTGCTGCTATTCCAGTGATTCCTCTCATTCTCATTTCTACACTTCTTTGCTCCCTTATCATGATCTTTGCCAACCTGTTTTCTTAGATTAGCCAACAAAGCCAAGACCTCTTTTGTATCAAAATAATATAAATATTTATAGAGCACCTACGGGCTGTCATATACAGTTGTATAGCTTGTACACTGCACAGTGTTGGGTGCACCATTCACACTGCAGTTGATGTGCAATCATAACCTGCACAGCTTTTTGTGGTGGCTCTGGCCTACTATATCCTACATTTCTTTGAAACACCAGATTTACAGTGAGTTGCTACAGAATAAAACTTTTCTCAGCCATGGTAAAAACACCCAGGGGTATAGAAAGCGTAGAAGCAATGCAACTTTAGGGCCATTATGTCTTCCATTGCCTCCTTTGTGATAGCTAATGGGGTATGTGTGTGTCTCTGTGTGTGTGTGTGTGTGTGTGTGTGTTTAAGGGCTCAGTTCACAGAATTGAAGGGAAGATTGGTGAACCAGAGGTGGCCTTGCCAGGAACCTCTTGCCTATCTTGTCAGGGCTTTGCTGATGGACTTGAAGTGCCCACTCTTCTGTCCACCCTTCTGTCACTCTGCCACCAAAGCCAGCTTAGCACTTAAGCACTTAGTTTATTAACAGGCCCCACCATGATGCACACAGTTGGGGAGAGGCAATGCACTAGAGGAGAACAATATGGCCAAAAACCAACCAATGTCCACACACAATAATCCCCTGGTCTCCACACACATTCCTTGTTATGTACTTGTTCTTTTGTCATTTCTTTTCCCCCTTAGGGATGTTCTTAGTATTCTCTTTAACTTGTTCTGTGGTGGTGGAGAACAGTGATGGAGTAGCACAGAGGGTGACATGTACTGGTTCTTGTATCCACCTAGGGAGATTCCCAAGCCCTGCCATCTCTCAGTGTAGTATAAAATTTGGAGCAGGAAATTCCTTTAAAGACAACCCAATATTTTACAATGATTTCATCCTTTGATTGATATATTTTATAGCAGCAAAATTTCAGATATTGGGGTCTCATTAAGAGAGATCTGCAAATGCTAAGAATGGCAAAAAAAAAAAAATACATATACTATACTTAAATTTTGACTTCTAAAATTGAAAAAGTAGCTCCCAAATATTTACATTGTGAATTGCTGATACATGGGAAGATGTAGACTTTTTTTAATGGTGAGAAAATTTGTTTCTAATAAAGACTTCATATTAATGTTATTACAAATGAAATAATTTGAAAGTTATTTGGGCCCTTATTTACGATGAGCAAATTATGGTTTATGTATATCTCATGACCAAATCTTAGGACTCAGTTCAGCACAGATTAAGAACTTGCAAATAAATCAATAACATGCATATAAATGTTAAAGAATAAAAGCCCATAGTCTTAATCTTAACATCTTGAATGATTAAGTTCTTGCACTTGGGTAGAAATAGCTTTTAAAAACAAAAATTTTTAAAAATTCAGTTCTTTTAATATTGCTTCAACCTCTAAATTTAAAAAATGAGAACTTATCTGTCCAAAGGATCTTTATTTTACATTAAGAAGAAAAGTTGCATCATAAATGTAATTTTGCTTCTTTCAATCATTTATTTTACTGGTATTTAGTTTTTTTACTCTTACACTGAACAGTAATAACTTTGAAGATATTCTGCATTTCAGATTTTTGAATTAAAATAAACTGACTTCATCCTTTTTTTTTCTTGGTCAGGTAAATACAAACTGCTAAACTAAAAAACAAGCCCAGATCAGAAAAAGACTATCGATGCAAGAGGAAAACAAAGCAGTGTCTTCCAAGTGGCAGAAATAAAGACTACTACTAATTAAGAATTCAAATCCATGTCAACTGGATTTCTTAAGTCTTAATGATTTTAATTGTGGATATCTATTTTAAAGGAAGCTAAATAATTACGCAAAACTATAAGATTTTCAAGTCATAAACTCAGTTTTTTATCTATAGGGTTTCTTTTCTTTGGCTTTGTTGAAAAAAATTGATATTCTCTTCGTTTTACTTTCTTCACTTGGACATTGGCCCAATTCTGTATTGTTTCTAACACTGGATGCTGTGGGGTAATTCAAGCTGGGAAACCATGTTCATTCCATCTTTGCGTTCTGAGTACCTGGTGCTGACAGTATTTACTGAATAAATAAGCATCATTTTCAAACAGGTTAAAAAAAATTCATGTACTTTTAAAAATAAAAAAGAAACTACAGACAGTCTCCATCCGAAGAATGGTTTAGAATTTTAAAAGCCATCACTTACTTATTTTCTAAAAGCTTCCAGTCATTTCTACAACATGCTTTGCAAACATTATCTCATTTAATCTTCACAGTAATAGAAGGGGTACTATATTATTTTCCGTTTTACAGATAGTGAAAGGAAAGCTTAGAGGTTAAGCTACTTGTTCAAACTCACACAGCTAAAAAGTGGTGGGATGGCATTTGAACTGCAATAGGGAATATCTCTTACCTCCATCTTCCCCTTCTAGTCCCACAGACAACCCTCACTATGCAGTCCTATATGGTAGCCCTAGGCATGTGTGGCTATTGAGTCTTGAAGTGTGGCTACTGCAACTGAGAAACTGAATTTTAGGTTCTTTTTAATTAAGTTTAAAAATAATTAGGTAGTGTAGAATTTTTTTTTTGAGATCAGAATCTCAGTATGTTGCCCAGGCTGGTCTTGAACTCCTGGGATCAAATGATCCTTACATCTCAGCCTCAGCCTCCCAAGTAGCTGGGACTATAGGCTCGCACCATCATGCCTAGAGGTGTAGAATATTTTTTCAGTAAACACAACTTTATTGTCTTGGTAGAGCTACACTTTTTACTTCAACTGTTGAAAATTTAGTGTCCAAATAGCAATACGATGTAAGTGTGAAATACACACCAGATTTTGAAGTCTCTGTATACAAAAAGAATGAAATATTTCATTAATAAATTTTGTATTGATCATACGTTTAAATGATAATATCTTGGATATATTGTGTTAAATAAAAATATTTAAGGATTAAGTTCATCTACTTTTTACTTTTTAATGTGGCTATTAAATTACATATGTGAAAAAACATATGTGACTCATGATATATTTCCATTGGACAGCACTGCTTTAAAGAGAAACTCCCTATGTAGTCCCTTGGCCCATAGCCCAAGGGATTCCTCCTCCTCATTTCCCTACTTCTCCAAGGATGGCGGGAATTTCCTTCCCACCTCCACAATCAGGAACAAAAAAGGAGATTTCCATGAAAACAAGAATAAACTACCACTGGGGCATTTTTAAGTTAGGAATATACATAAATTAACAGTTTTGAATTTGGAGATGGCTGCCTCATTATAGAAACTGTTTTCTTTATACAGATTATCTGTTACAAATTGATTCTTAAGGGAAGAAAGTCATAACTATGACTGATTATTACTATCTAGTAACAGTCCTTCGAAAAGCAATATACGTCATGGTTGGCATATAAGCACTTTGGAAGACACTTTGCAAAATTCTTATGTAGTTAAGACATTCTTGTCATATGACCAGACAATTTTATTCCTAGGTATTTACTCAAGAAAAACAAAAACATGTTCACAAGACATATGTTCAAAACAAGACTCATGCATAAATTATTATAGGAAGTGTATTCATAATAACGAAAAACTGAAAACAACCCAAATGCCCATCAACAGGTGGATGGTCAAACAAATTGGGGTATGTTAACACAGTGACACTACTTAGCAACAAAAAGAAACTGACTACTAATACAGTAGTCCCCCTTATCCACAGTTTTTCTTTCCATGGTTTCAGTTACCCACAGTCCCAAAATATTAAGTGGAAAGTTCCAGAAATAAACAATTCATAAGTTTTAAATTGCATGCTTTTCTGAGTAGCATGATGAAATCTCATTTCGTCCAGCTCTGTCGCACCTGAGATATGAATCATTTCTTTGTCCAGCTATCCAGGCTATACATGCTACCTACCCTGTTAGTCAGTAGCCATCTCGGTTATAGAGTTGAAAAACATAGTGCATATAGGGTTTGGTACTATTTATGGTTTTAGGCATCCACTGGGGTCTTGGAACATTTTCCCCTCAGATAAGGGGGGCTACTGTAGATGCAACAACATATGAGTGAATCTTATAAACATTATATTGAGTGAAAGAAGCTAGATACAAAAAGAGCACATACTATACGGTTTCATTTATATGAAGACTTAGAAGACAAAAGTATAAAGACAGATCAGTTGTTGCCTGGGGTGGGGGAGGGGCTGAAGGGTATTAACTGCAAAGTGGCGCAAGTAGTACAAGGGAATTTTTTGAGGTGATGGAGACATTCTACCTCTTGATTAGGATGGTGGTTAAATTGGTGTGTACATTTATCAAACTATATAAAAATGGGTGCATATTTTTGCTTATAAATTATACCTCAATAAATTTATTTTTTAAAAGACAATAGCAGGCCGGGCTGGTGGTCATGCCTGTAATCCTAACACTCTGGGAGGCCGAGGCAGGAGGATTGCTTGATTTTAGGAGTTGGAGACCAGCCTGAGCAGGAGCAAGACCCCGTCTCTACTAAAAATAGAAAAGTTAGCTGGGCGCATGTATTCTCAGCTACTTGGGAGGCTGAGGCAAGAGGATTGCTTGAGCCCAGGAGTTTGAGGTTGTTGTGAGCTCATGCAACTGCACTCCAGCCGGACGACAGAGTGAGACTCTGTCTCAAAAAAACAGACAATACCATATATTTATGGGGAAAAAACCTTGAAGTTCAGCACAAAGTAGCAAAATTTTGTTAGGTTTAAAGACATAATATGCACCCAAACCTGCTTGTTCTTAATAACGTACTAAAATTTTTTTCTTAGACCTTGTGAGCCTGCATCGTAGCACACCTGCAGTCCCAGCTACTCAGAAGGCTGAGGCCGAGGACTGCTTGAGCCCAGGAGTTTGAGTCCAGCCTGGATAGCACAGTGAGACTCTGACTCTAAAAAAGCAAACAAAAAAAATTGTAAAAAAATAATAGGTCTTATGATCAAAGAAAATGTATAAATATTCCATAACTGGATTGTTTCAACTTTCTGCAATATTCATTATTCTTTGTAACTTAACACACAGGACAGGTTTATTACATTTTCCATTTAAATTTACCTAAGCTTTTATAATTTTGTATAGTACTCCTTTATGTTACTTATTTCCAACATCAACCTATTATAAAAAAATATTCATGGAATAGCATATTGATTCTTTAGAATAGTGCTGTCCAATAGAATGTCTACGTTCATGAAAATGCTTTATATCTGTGCCACTCTATATGAACAGCATAGCTTTAGGACATAATTCTTAAGATAACACTTACTATGAGGAAAATATACTACTTAAGCTTACTAATCCATTACTTATTCTACTTTAAAACAAAATTTTAAAGTATCCTTTGGAAATCTTTCAATAAAATGAAGATGATATTCCATTTCTATGTGGATGGATAAATGAGTGGTACACATAAACACCAGATATTAATGTTGAGCATAGGTGGCTATCAAATTAGATGGAATGGTCTGGCTAATGTTAATGTTGAAGAAAAATTCAACTAAAGACCAATAAGCTAATTAAATAGCTGTTGCAAGTAGACACAAAGTGTTCCTTTTCTAGGAAGGATAATCTTCATGATTTAGATATAAAGTCAATCCTTGAGTATAAAATACTTGAGTTAAAAGAGCCCTTAGGTATAAATAGACTAAGACATTAGCAGTATGCACTCTTCCTCAGTCACTGCGATTGCTGCAGGAGCCCATGCCACAGAAACCTTACCTTCCACGATAGTAGAAATGCTCCTGCCCACCACTGCAGGGACCAGTAGAAAGCAGGGGTGTCCTAGATTTTCTGGATGGATAGATAGCATGCATGGTATAGGAAGGGATCAAGTCCCAGTCTTGTTTCAATTTGGAACACATTTTCCAATAGACTGGTAGTCAAATTCTACAGGAGCTATAATATATATCAAGTAAGTTGTTTTTGTTTTAACTGGCATAAGAACCTCACTGTCATAATTTGGAAGATCCTCGTACCTTTAAACACATCTAGCAGGTTTTGAGTTTGGAGGGCAGAAAGTCCCTATAGCTCATCTAGCTCATAAGCAAACACTACTGGGGAAAAGCAACACAGCTTCTGACACACCACAGGAATCTATTCAGGTTTGCTGAAGACTAAATTTGAAGACAAGGGCAAGTGCACAGCATTTTGGAGTATGAATTTATTTGAACTTTCAACACCTTTTGACAAAATGCCACATCAAAAATGTTTAGTTATGGGTAGAAAGTAACCCTGCTGCGAGATATGGTAGTTTCTATACTCCCTATAAGAAAGGAATGAATGAGGATTTTCTGCAAGAACTGGAATAGGCAGTTGGGTGGGGTTGGGAAGGTTTGGGAAGGAAACAACTAACACAGCTATTATTAGAGTGAATATGGACACACAATAGATGGTGATACTGGTTTGAACATTATTTGATTTTATCTACCTAATCCTAGTGGTCATTTGCTCAGAGGCGAGTAAAAAGCTTCAGGGTCACAGATAAAATAATCCTCAGCCTAAAAATGTTAACTTGATAATTTGTTGGTATCTACAGTACATATTTATCTGGTGGTTTTAAAAATATGTCTACAAATACTTCAAACTTTTCCCTTCAAGAGGTGGATCCTGTTCCCCTTCCCTTGGGTACGGACTGGACTTGGTGACTTGCTTCTAACCAATAAGATGACAGTGGTGGTGCGTGGCTTTGGAGACTAGGTTATAAAAAGGCCCTGTGATTTTTGTCTTGGTTGCTCTCTCTCAGATCATTTGCTCTGGAGGAAGCCACCTTTCATATTCTAAAGAGAGGACCAAATCACAAGGAACAGAAGCCTCTAGTTAATAGCCATGTGAATAAGCCTTCTTGGAAGTGGATCCTTTAGTTCCAGTCACATCTTCAGATGACTGCAGTCCAGCTGACATCCTGATTGTAACATCAGAAAAGACCCTAAGCCAGAACCACCCAGCTAAACTGCTTCTGGTTTCCGGAATCACAGAAATGGAGAGATTACATTTGCAAGTAATTTGTATCACAAAATCTCATTTATCCCTAATTCTACTATTAGAAGAACTTGTCCTTCTGGGCATGTTTTATTTGAGAGCTTCCAAATGTTTTACGAAATACGTTAACTGAAGTTTTGGATACCCTTTGAAACTACCTCATTTTCTTCATTAGAGCAAATTGACATATTTTACCAAGATCCCAGGTATATTCATCTCCTGTATTCATTCTGAAATAGAAACTTCATAGAAAAAAGTCACTGCATTTTTATTCATTGCCAAATTGCTCTCAGCTCTCCGGTGCCCTGAACTGAGATTACAAAGTTTGGGAGACTCTTGTTTGCTATTCTGCGTTCCTGCATTTGCTTTAACTGTTACTCAGAGGCCAAGCGGCCTGAAAGCTTTCATTCTAAGTACTTGTTTAGTTGGGTCCTGGAACCAGCTACACATTGTTTACATTTACTTGATTTAAAACTGTTTAGATCCCCAAATATGGTTTGAAAAATTCTTCTAAAAATTATCCTGGAAAAGGGGGAAAAACCAGTATGTTTTTTCTCCAAGGTCTCTACAGAGTTCCACTGTGGTGTTCCAGATCTCCCGCTCCACCAATATGCTCTTAAAAACCTGGCTGAGGACCAATACCTATTTTAATTCTGTTGGAAGTGTATCACAGAGGAAGTCTAGGGCTTTTCCATGAGAAGGAAGTTTGTAAAGTCTCAGATATCTGCTTCCACTGACAGTTTTTACAAATTTCTAATTAGAACTATTTCCTATACCTGATTTGTAATTTCTATCTAAGACTCCCTTCCTCATGCTGACTTCTCCCAGTCTGTCTCATGACAGGTGGGAAGGAGGTTATTTCAGTAATCCAGGCAAAAAAAGATGGCCTGGAGTATGGTGGTAACAATGGGATTGGGGAGAAGTGGTTGAATTCTAGATATGTTTTGCAGGTAGATATAAGAGGATTTCCTGATGCGTTGAATGTGAGTGTGAAACTGAACAACTGGAAACTGGTACAAAATCAATATTTCTGACATGTTAAATTTGCAATGCTCATTAGAAATTCAAATGGAGATTTGAGCTGACAGTTGAACGTATGATTCTGGAATTTAGGGCAGAAGTTGAGACTAGAAATAAATTTGGAGTTAACAATACATGGATGGAATTTGAAGCCAAGAGACCAGATGAAAACATCTAGGGAGTGAGTGACAAAGAACAAAATGATAAAAATAAAGACAAATAGTTAATGTATACTGTGCCAGGAACTGTTCTAAGTACTTTCATATATTAATTTACTTAGTATTCACAATCACTATAGGTGGTGCTACTTTTATTACCTTCATTTTATAAAAGAGAAACTGAATCTCAGAGAAATTGAGTAACTTTCCTCCAATCAGACAGCTAACAAGTGATAGAGCTGGTCTTCAAACCCAGGCAGAGAGAAGTAAAATATTGCATGTTAGAGCCTGGACGCTCCAAATTTTAGCTTTTTTTTTTTTTTTGAGACAGAGTCTCGCTCTGTCACCCGGCTAGAGGGCAGTGGCATGACAGCTCACTGCAACCTCTAACTCCTGGGCTCAAATGATCCTCCTGCTTCAGCCTCCTGAATAGCTGGGACTACAGGTGCATGCCACCATGCCTGGCTAATTTTTTTCCATTTTTAGTAGAGACGGGATCTCGCTCTTGCCCAGGCTGGTCTCCAACTCCTGAGCTCAAGCAATCCTCCCGCCTCAGCCTCCCAAAGTGCTAGGATTACAGGAGTGAGTCATCCCACCCAGCCCCAAATTTTAGCATTCAAGGAGATGAGTAAGAACCAGCAAAGGAGACTGAGAAGGCGATTTCAGTGAGATAAGAGAAAAAGCAAGAGTGGTGTTACAGGAGCCCAGAGAAGAAAATGGAGAAAATTATCAACTTCATCAGATATTGCAGACAGGTCATGTAAAATGAGGACTGAAAACTGACCTTAGCATTTAACAAAGTGGCTGAAATCAGTGACTTTAAATCTCAACTGGAGTGAGTTCAAGAGAGAATAGGAGAAGAGGCATTAGAGTTTGACTCTTGTGAAGTTCACATCACATACCACTCAGACTCAGTAAAGGGTATTCACACGTATGAATGTGAATTAAAGCAGCAGCTGAGATTTTTCACACAAACAGAATAGAAATTTGATTGGGAGCTTGGTGAGGAAGAGACAGGTAATTTTATAAGAGAACAAACTTGATTTCCATTTCTTTCTTTCTTTTTTTTTTTTTTTTTGAGACAGTGTCTCACTATGTTGCCCAGGATGGTTTTGAACTCCTGGACTCAAGTAAGTCTCCTGCCTCAGCCTCCTGAGTAGCTAGGATTTTACAGGCACGCACCGCAGTGTCTAGCTTGATTTCCTTTCTTGACATTCGGTCTTGATCTTTCCTTTATTAGAAAATTTTCCAAGTTCTAAATTTACCTACTTCCTCTCTCCAAAATAAAATTTCTCAAGGACCATGTTTTATTTGTCTACACATCCCCAGCCTTGCACAGGCCCACCCAGAAGGGTACAAATAAAAAAGTGATAAATTACTGACATACTAAATATTAAATATCCTATCCTGAGCCTATTGCTGACTCTTGTTTCCATATTAAACTCATGTTTCTTTTCTATGTGTATTAGACTAGAAAAGTTTTATGTCTTTTAATTTTTTATTTTAAATTTAAAATTTAAAAAATTTTTAATTTTTAATTGACAAATAAAAATTGCATATATTTATGATGTACAATATGATGTTTTGAAATATGTATACATTGTGGAATGGCTAAATTGAGCTACTTAACATTACCTCACATACTTATCATTTTTTTGTGGTGAGAACATGTAAAATCTACTCTCTTAATGATTTTTAAAATATACCATATATTATTATTAACTATAATCACCATGTTGTACAACAGATCTCTTGGACTGATTCCTCTTGCCTAACTGAAATTTTGTATAGTTTGGCTTCCCAATCCTCCCCCCACAACCCATGTCTATCTTTTTAAAGCCATGTATAAGATCTTGGTTTTCCTATTATTGTGAGTACTTTCACAGCAGTTTATTCACTGCTCCCCCAACCCCCATTAGATAGTAAAGTTCTTCTTGGTATAAGACCTTACCTTTTTTTGAGTCCTTATTTTCATTCACCATACTTTCCCCTGTACGTTACTTGTCTCATTTTGTCCCTTTTCCTACCTTATTATAAATTCCTCCAGGACAGAGACTGTCACACATTTCAATTCCTACAGCACAACACTTAGCCCATAGGAAGTGCTTAGTATATTTTTTAATTAATGAGTGAACATTTGTTAAAACCAACAGAGTCGAATGATACTGACATGTACTGAATTATACTGATGCTAACTATACACAGTGGGACCTCCCATTCCATATGACAACTATATAATATTCTTAGCTTAGGGACATAATATTTTTAGCTAGATTTATAAAAAGTTAAATATTACTATAAGGCATCAAAATAATAATAACCAACTGAATTAAATTAGAAAAGTTTGTTGTTTGTTAGTTTGCTTTTTGTTATTTTTAAATTTTAGATATTTACTAATTAATGTACCTACTAATTTATTGTTTTATTACTTCTCTTTTATCTGAATCAGTGAGTATTCTGCTTTTAGTATACATTATCTCTGATCATCTGGTTCATACAGTTATAAGTGATTAGGCTACTAATTCAGTTATGAAAACCTGGCTTTCACTAGTACAAAGAGGAGATATAATAGCCTTAGTCTCCTGAGTAGCTGGAACTAAAGGTGCTTGCCACTGCACCCTGCTCCCCAAAACTTTTAATGAAATGCAACAGCACGATATTTTATTATATAAACATGTAATAAGGGATGTTGGCAGACAATGGGTTAAGCAGATGTCAAGATGAAGAAGGAGGAACGGTATTTACTCTGGTTACTCTCCACCACACACTTGATTTTACAGTTTGGCTTTCACTACTCACCCATAATACTTAGTTACAAATTTTCCAGGGTGACTCAGCAGGTGAATTGCCTTGTGACAAGGATGAACCACTCTTCTGACAGGGGAGTTTAAATCACAGATTATCCAATACTTCTATTTTGGGATGAATATTATATCCTTTTAACCTCTTATGCTATCCATGTTAGACTCCATATGCAGAGACTGTCAGAATCTTAATACCAGTGGGAAAAAAGTAGTTAACCCCCTTATATTACAGATGAGAAAATTTAGGCCCAGGAAGCTTGTCACACATTCAAATCACGGAAACAATCAGCAGCAAAGCTAAAACTCAAATCCAATCACCTTGCCTCCAATTTCTATACTTTTCACTCTTCCAGCTATCCTTCACTTTCTGCATACGAGCCCAGTAATTTGTGTGATTTGGGGATTCTGGGAATGGCCCCATTCACCAGACAGATTTCTTATTTGCCCTAGCATCTGCCATCTTTTAAAATGCCTTTAGGAGGTAAAAACAATAACATTTTCATAGCACTTAATAAAGGAATTTCCACATATTTTGAGATCAGTAGCTGTTCTGCTATCTCACACTGATCGTGATCATCATTTTATTAGGGTGAGGTCCTGTAACAGGGGAATCTAAGTAGCTGGGGAAGCAAGGCTAGGTACCTGAAGGATTCATTTAAGTGGAGGTGCTTTTTGCAAAGTTCCCTGGTGTCAGGCTATTGGAAGGTATGGATGAAGAGATACTATCTTTCTCAGGATGTCCTTTCTTTGAACAGCTAGATTAGTGGTCCTTAACTGGAGGTGATTTTGCCCACCAGGGGACCTTTGGTAACATCTGGAGACGTTTTTGATTGTCACAACTGGGGACAGTGGGGTGCGACTGGCATCTAGTGGGTAGAGGCCAGGAATGCTGCTAAACATCTTAGAATGCACAGGACAGTCCCCATAACAAGAACTACCAGCCCAAATGTCAATAGTGTCAAGGCTGAGAAACCATGAACTAGAGGGAGAAAATTCATCGAGGAGCTAGAAGAAGCTTCCTGAATTATTATTTACTTTAAGCTTTTAAGAACCTAGAAAAGAAAATAAATCACACTAACCTTATTTCCTTTTGGGTATGGCTAAGAGTTTCCAGGAATCCTAAAGACTTTATCTGTATTTCACTCAAGCATTTCACAAATTCTCATGGCTTCAATGTGGAGAAGTATGGGCCAAGAAGATAGTTCAGTTGTGTGGATTTGCAGCTGATTGTCCCTCTGTATTCAAAGTCTACTGAGAAATTTTTGATGGCAGGAGGAATAAAGTTTCTAGCGGCATGCAGTGGAGTTCTGTCCTTGGCTTTGTCTTATTAAACACTGGGATAGCGTGCTAATCATGTTTGAGAATGATTTTAAAAATCTGGGAAGGGTAGGGATCCAAAAAGATCTTGACCACCTGGAACAACGGTTTGCTTCGTTCAGGGCATTACAGTCCGCTAGGAACACTAACCATCCATATGGTGTCCAGAGGAAAGTAAGGGGAAAGAATGCGAAAGAACTTGAAAATAAGGAGCTGGGTACATGAAAATCGAAGATGGAAAAACACAGTATGACGAAATGAGGAAAAGCATGAGAAGTGACATATCAGAAGGCTTTGAGGGAGGATTGTCTATGTACAGTGTGCCCGTGGGGGCTACTATAATAGAATCAATAAATAGGCTGATATAATAGGCAGATTTTGGCCCTATAGGAGAGGTTGATTAACAAACCTTAGAACTGTTCGAAGGTGAGATGGGGTACCTTGGAAGGTAGAGTTCTTGCTTACTGTCAAAACAGAGACCATGAGGGCTTTTATTACGTCTTGAGGCAAATTTGCTGGTATTTCTACTTAGAACGTACTTCAATCTGCTCTGAATTCCGTCCGCCAGGAATCCTGCCACAGCACCTCCCTGAGTCCTGCCCTATTCAGAGGGTGGCATACACATGTTCAGCCTTGTCCTGGATACGGGTTGGCCTACGGAACTCTAAGTCCATTCGAGAAAGTTTTGTGAAACAGCTGTGGCCTTTCCCTTCTGGCTTTCCGAACTCAGTGCAGCTGCTAGCTTTTTGGAGTCTTCTGCGGGACATTATACACATTCAGGTGTTTAATTATGTCATGGTTATTTTTCAAACAAATGTTAGCTTGTGTGACGAACTTGACAGGACATGCAGAGTCGCTTCAAGATAAATTGGATTTTCTTTCTTTTTTTTCTTTAGTTGCACCACATGTACTCACCATCAAATGAATCGGATTTTCTTCAGGAGCTGTCATCCAGGGACAGAGAAGCCAAGGGCTCTAGAGCGTTACGCCTCAGAGAAACCTCGCGTCCCTAAACGCCAGAGCGACTCTCCAGTACCTAAAAGCCCGAAGCAGTTCGTGTTTTATACTTAGAGGCGCGCCAGCGCGCGCAACCGGCCGCTTGGGAGCTGCAGAGAGGACCAATGAGCGGGCACTCTCTTCGCGCCGGCTCAGGATTGGGCGAACCGCGCCAGCCTCTCCGCCGAGCAGTGGGCGGGGCGTGCCGGGGACCACTAGGATAGGCGCTCCCGCTGCGCCAGAGTCCCGGGGGCGCGTGCGCGGTCTCGCGGCGGCCGCAGGGGCCGGTCTCGCGCGGTCTAGAGGTGGAGTTGCGGGCGGCGGCGGCGACGGCGGCGACGGAGTAGGCTGGCGGTGGGGCGGGGGCGGAGACTAGGGATTCTGAGGTGGGGAATCGGGAGTTTCTGGATTCTTTATCCGGTATTTTAAGGGCCGCTGGAGGGCTGTCGCTTCTGCAGTGTTTAGGAGCGGCCGGGGCTGGAGGATCGGCGTCGCAGAGGTGCGGAGGTGAGAGACGGACTGGCGGCAGCTGGGTTGTGGAGATCTTAATCAACAGGTCCCCGGGAGCGCGGCGGGGGAGGGGCGGCCGGGCTCGCCCCCTCCCCCATACGCCTCGCGCTCGGGCCCGGGGCGAGGGGGTACCCCCGGCTGCCCCGCGCGCTGCCCCAGGCAGGGGAGTCGCGGCCGCGGAGGGTGTGCGCCCAACCTTTGTCCCTCGGAGGAACGCTGCCCGCGCTGTGCCCGCTCCTTCTGCTTGGTCGGGGACGCACCTTGGCGCGGGCTACGGCCGGCTCGGCCCGAGTTGTAGGGGGCGCGGCAGGGAGTCGTCTGCCTTCTGCGCCCCCGCTGGAGGTCGCGACTCCCGGGACTCCCCCCTGGCCGAGTCGGGGAAATCGGCTGGGGAACACTTTCCTTTAGAAAAGACGGAATGTAGTCGGCGTTCCTGTCTGCCTGACTCAGCTCCTGGTATTCTGCTGCTTATTGCGTCCTTTAAACAAATAAACAGTTCCTGTTTCCTTGTCACCACTTTTAAAGAAAAATGTAATTTTGTTAATGGTTTCTGATAATTTACTATATGATTGCAATTTTAACTTTGAAGCCTGTAAATTTGTTGTAACCTACGTTTATGAAAGGCGCTTTAAACGATCTATCTAGCAAATTATGTAACTTTCTAATGATAATAACTCACCTTCTGTTTAGTTGATTGACATACCTTAATGTGAACACAATTTGGGTTTCAATCTAAAGGTTTTTCTTGGCAGCTTATGCTGAAATTAAAATGTGATAGCTAGAAAGTTTTTAGAAGTAGTATGTAGTGTGTGTTTTGTCTCCGTAGCCACTTAGAATTTTAAGAATTTAGATTTGGAAAGTCTGTAGTACAAGAATTTTGAAATTTTGATTTGACCGACATGGTGAAAAGTGTTACTATTTCTGATTTTTTTAAAAAAGCAATATAATGTTTTAATGGTAGCATCCCAATTATGCCTTTGGATTATACCAGAAGTTAATAACCTATTAAATTCTGCAATAGGAGCAAATGATGTGTTGGTTATTGGTGTCTTTGAAGTATAAGTATTGATGTAAGTATAAATATCTTTCACCACGTGAAAATTATTAAATAAGCTTTATTGAATTATGAACTACTGATTTTAAACTAGATCTCTGTGGATGTAGCCTATTACAAGTCCTGCCCCCCACCAAGAGACAGGGTCTCTGTCCCCTGGGCTAGATTACAGTGGCATGAACATAGTTCACTGCAATCTCAAACTCCTGGGCTCAGGCAAACCTACTGGTTCAGCTTCCTGTGTAGCTGGGACTGTAGGCACATGTCACCATGCCGTGCTAAGTTTTTAATTTTTTAATAGAGACAGGGTCTTGCTATGTTGTCCAGGCTGGTCTGAAACTCCTGGCCTCAAGTGATCCTTCCACTTTGGCTTCCCAAAGTGCTGGTGAACCACTTCCACCGGCATATTACAAGTTTTAAAAGGCTTTCTAAACTATGGTAGCAGACTGAAACTTTTAAATTATATTGTAAAAGCTTTATGGATCAAACAGGGAAAACCATGAAAAGCGATTCATTATTTTATCTTTGTTTTAAAAAGTCAAGTAAATTTTACTGTGTACTTGAATGATTTTTGGCTAGTAACTTGCCAAGTAAAGGTGGACTCATTAACAATATTAACTTGTTTTGGAATGTTAAAATGGAAGAGGACATGTAAGTGCTACCAGAGGGTGACACAAGTCAGTACAGTGGGTTTAGCTATCTATATGCTCTTCCCAAATTATGATCTTGATTAAAAATCTTATCACAGAAATACTAAGAAATTTGGTCTATTTTATATATCAGTATACTGAGATATCCTGTTTCTCTGGTATTTTCTGATTTCAGGGTGTTGGCAAAAAAAATAGTATCTTGACATGTGCTTTAGAATACGATTTTGAATTATATACTTACTGGATCACAGAATCCGTAAATTGGAAGTAATCTTAGTGGTTATATGGTCTTAACTTATCATTTTCCAAGAAAAAGAAAGTGAGGCTCGTAAAAGTTAAGTAGCCCATAGTCTGACTGCTAACTGAGTTGGAGGTACATAAATGCTTGTCTCCATATTCTAAGTTCAGTGCTCTTCTCGCTATGTCTTACTGTTAAATAAACCAATAAATCACCTTCCCTAAATCTTACAAGTAATTGGCAGGGTTGATTCTTTCTCTTATGCATTTTTTTCTTTTCTTTTTTAATAACCGCTAACTACAATTCATTCCCTTACTGAAGGGTTGTTTTCAGTTTTTCAATGTTTCAAACAATGTTTAATGAATGTCCTTGTGCATGTCTCCTTGAGCACATGTGTGAAGGTTTCCCTAGAATATATACCTACCTGTAAGTGGAATTGCTGATAATAAGCTGATGTGTATTTTCAACTTTACTGGCTACAGCCAAATTACCCTCTAAAGTTGTAACAAATTACATTCCTGCCAACAGTATATGAGTGGCAATGGTTTCTCATCCTTGTCCACAGATGGCATTGTCACATTTTAAAATTTTTGCCAGTTCAATGGATGAGAAATGATATATTTGTTTCCTTTCTATAAAAAAGATTTTAACTTTAATTTACATGAAATGAAATTAACTCTTTTCGTTGTACAATTGTTTTGACAAATCAAGATACAGAGCGGTTTCATCACCAAAAATTCCCTTGTGCTGCCTTTTGTAGCCAACCCTTCCCCCACCCTTAACCTCTGGCAACCAATGATCTGTTGTCTATAATTTGTCTTTTCTTGAATATTGTTTAAATAGAAAAATACGGTAGCCTTTTGAGCTGGTTTCTTTCATTTAGCATGATATATTTGAGATTAATCTATGTCGTTGAGTATCAGCAGTTCCTTCTGTTTCATTGCTGAATATAGTAGTCCTTTGTATGGATGTATAACCATTTGTTTATCCACTCACTCACTAGCTGAAGGACACTGGAGTTGTTTTCAGGTTTTTGTGACTACAAATAAAGCTGCTGTAAACCTTTGCCAATAGGTGTCTGCCTAACTTTATTTTTAAAAAAAACCTGTCTGTGATAGGCAGAATAATGGCCCTCAAAAATGTCCTAATCTCTGGAATTTGTGAATATGTTTGGTTACATGGCAAAGTTGTTGTTAATCAGCTGATTTTAAAATATGGAGATTATCCTGGATTATTCAGCTGGTCCCAGTATCACAACAATCTTTAAAAAGTGAAAGAGAAAGGCGGAAGAGTAGCATCAGAAAAAAAGATGTAAGAAAGGAAGCAGAGTCAGAGAGATGCACATGGAGGAGGGGGATACTACAAGCCAAGGAATGTGGGTGGTCTCTAGAATCTGGAAAAAGCTAGGAAGTCAGATTACTCTTTAGAGAGAGAAAAGCAGCCCTGCTAATACCTTGAGTTTAGCCCAAGGGGACCTGTGTCAGACTTATAATCTATAGAACTATAAAATAATAAATTTGTGTTTTAAGCCACCAAATTTGTGGTAATCCGTTACTTGAGCAGAGGAAACTAACACACCAGAAGAAGCTAACACACTGTCAAACTATTTTCAAAGTGGCTGAACCACTTTGCATTCCCACCAAGAATGTATGAGAGTTCTAGTTGCTTTATATCCTCATCAGCACTTGGTATGGCTAATGTTTTTTTTTTTTTTTAAGCTGGAAATCCCCTTATCTTCTAATCAATCTTTTTAGTTTTAGCCATTCTAATAGGTGTATAGTAGTATTTCATTGTGGTTTTTATTTGCATTTCCATGATGGCTAATGATGTTAAAGCATCTTTTCATGCGGTTATTTGCCATCTGTGTATCTTCTTCTTTGGCAAAATGTCCAAATCTTTTACTCATTTTTAAATTGGATTGTTTTCCTATTGAGTTTTGAGAGTTCTTTTTCTTTTAAGAGATATGTGATTTGCAAAGATTTTCTTCCAGTCTGGCTTGTCTTTTCATCCTCAGCATCTTCTGAACTACAGAAGTTACAAGTTTTGATGAGGTCCAAATTACGGATTTTTTGTTTTATGGATCTTACTTTTGGTATTGTAACTAAGAACTCCCTTTGCCTAACCCCAGATCACAGAGATTTTCTCATTTGTTTTCTTCTGCAAATTTATATTTTTATTTTACATTTAAATCTGTGTTCCATTTTTACTTAATTTTTGTATTGAGAGGTATGGGTTGAATTTCATTTATTTGTCCAGTTGTTCCATGACCATTTGTTGAAAAAGACTATCCTTTCTCATTGAATTGCCCTTGTCTCTTTGTCAAAAACCATTTGACTACAGTTGTGTGGATTTACTTATGGATTGTTCCATTAATCTATTTGTCTGTCATTTTGCCATTAACACATTGTCTTGATTAATATAGCTTTAGAATAAGTCTTGACATCAGGTAATGTGAGTCCTCCAACTTTACTCTTTTTCAAAATTGTGGCTATTTTTAGTTCCGTTGCCTTTCCATGTAATATTTAGAATCATCTTGTTGATATTTAAAAAAAATTCTGTTGGGATTTTGATTGGGACTGTGTTTAATTTATGGATCAACCTGAGGATAATAGACATCTTAACAATTTCTCTCAATTTACATGAATATTTTGTAGTTTTCAACATATAGATCGTGCAAATACTTTATTAGGTCTATATCTAAGTATTTCAATTTTTTGGTCCTATTTTATAATAAATGGTAATTTTTTAAAAATTCAGTTTCCAGGCTGGTGCCGTGGCTCACTCCTGTAATCCTAGCACTCTGGGAGGCCGAGGTCTGAGGATCACTTGAGGTCAGGCGTTCTAGACTAGCCTGAGCAAGAGTGAGACCCCGTCTCTACTAAAAATAGAGAAATTAGCCAAGTGTGGGCATTGTGGCGTGTGCCTATAGTCCCAGCTGGTTAGGAGGCTCAGGCAGGAGGATCGCTTGAGCCCAGGAGTTTGAGGTTGCACTAAGCTGTGATGATGCCACTGCACTCAACCCAGGGCAGCAGAGTGAGACTCTGTCTCAGAAAAAAAAAAAAAAAAA
>RJWJ010011728.1:0-43663 GCA_004363605.1 Indri indri | reverse complement strand
TTCAAGGAAATAATAAAAAAACGAAGTCAATTTACAAATATTTTTAACCCTGTACCTAAAGATAGTGGATAATTTTTTTCAAGAAAGAATTATAAAATACTACTTTCATATCAGAGATAACAAAAAATAGATTTCCAGTGTGTGTAGGGCTATGTTTTTTGTGAGCTTTAAAAAAATCATCCATGAACATTCCTTTTCTGTCTTGGATTGATAATATACTTAGGAAGGATTGGGTGAAATCTGCAAATCAACACTATGCAAAGCACACTTAAATTGACTTGAGCACTCTGGGAAATCAAAACTGTACGCAGTAAAGTTCCTACTTTCAAGGATCTTCCTAACTGATTGGAAAGACAATTACATGTAAGTGTCATGTCATGGAATATCGCCTCAATAGACAACAATTTTTACCTAAATAAAATGATGCATTTGTCCTTCCAGAAAGGCAGCATGGTTTACTAGAGTGAACCAAACGCCTCAGTCCAAACACTGGCACTTCGTAGCTATTTAACATCTCTCTGTTCACTTTCCTCATCCATAGAAGGTTGGACTAGATTATTTCCAAGTTCAAACGTTCTGCGATTTATAGTATTTAAAAACATGTGCTATGTTTTTGTAGTGGCTTACAATGCAGCTAACAGGTCAGATTAGTCAATATCAAAATCAAAAATATTAGTCAAGATGTAAGTAAATTTAGATTAACAAGAAAAGTTTTACATTCTAAAAACATTGTTTTAACAATGACTTTGAATAAAAACCTTTGCTGTGTGCCCCCCCCACTAATTAAATATTTATAAATGACCATATTTTCATTATTTTTAAATGAGACAAACTAAACTTCTATATAAGGCTACTTATTTACACACGCAGTGTTTGCTTTTTTGTTTATCTTGCTGACTTCTACCAATCCCCCCAGCGGTTTTTACTGAAGACAAGGTTATCTTGCCATCCTTGATTTGGGGCAATCAGCCATCACAAAACGACTCTTGGTAATAAACATTAGAAGGAGAGGCCTGCAAACAGCTCCAGAATGATAAATAAGGATATCGTTTTCCAAATAGGAAACAGGAGGAGGTTAATTTAAAATAAACCACTATGAGGTTTCTTACAGAGTTATCATCACCTGCCTTTCAAACTAGGAGTCGTCATTACGTGTCAGGGCAATTGTTCATCTGAACATCTTGTTTATTTGTCTGATTGTTCTCCCCAGGTGTAATGATTTTCAACAGGTCGATCAGCGCTTTTAAGCGGCTTTTCAAGACTATTTAACAGGATAATTTGGTCAAAGTGCACATGTGATATAAATTGCCCTGCATTCACTTTCCCCATCATGAATGCATGTGCTCAAGAGTTTCATGCAGACTGTCTTTCCATTCTGGCTTTCCTGGACAAGTTACTTGAAATTTTTGAGTTTCATTTCTCTCATTTAGGGTTTTTCAGGATTTGGGACTTTTAGTCCTAAAACTGGGACAGTCTAAGACGCCTATTTCAGATTCATTGGTGATAATGAGAAAAGGAGACAGTGGCTCTGGTGCTTTCTGATGAAACATAAATAAAACTTACAACTAATGGACTATGTATAACATAATCTTAAACTGGCATTTATTTTCAGGATATCAAGATTAAGTGCTACATAAATTTTTTAAAACTTAAAAAATATTTTCTACCTACAGCAGGCATTACTTGATTTTATTTTTTAAAAGAGAAGCTAGCTCATGAGTAAAAAAATGGAAATATTATAATAAAAACAGACAAAAAAGATTCCTAAACAATAAATTTAATTCATGGTTAGGATATTCATGCCACTTCTTAAAATTAAGTAGTTTTCAATGTTCTTAATTTGTATGTCTTCACATCTTTCGATTTTCAAACATTTTTAGCTTTTTAAAAGGTAACATGGCAATTGAAAAATTTTTGAATTTTTAAATGAATAAAACATTGATTTCCAGAAAAAATATTTTAATGAACAAAATGTTTGATTTCCAGAAGATGAACTATATTTCACATGTTCATATGTAATCAAAATCTGTGACATTAATTACAATTTACACTTTTCAAAAATCAATACTTTTATCTCGAGTTTAGGAATGTTAAACAAAAAAATAAAATAAAAAACACCAATACTAATTCCTGAATATGTATGTTATTAAGCCACTTTTGAACATAGCAATGAGTTTGTTAATTAATAATGTGTAATAAAAATAAAACTTGCACAGGAAGTTTTTATGCCAAATTTAAAATTTTTGGATTTGATTAGACAGTAATCCGAATTCCTTCCTGTTAAACAGAAACAAAGACATCAAATATACATGTTTTTCAAGATGTGGAAGGCTACATAGATGCTAAAGAAATAAATCCCTTGACAATCAGTTACTAAGGTGAGAGAAAACCTGGTTTTGTCCAATAGCCTATCTTTTGGAATTAACATTAGTCCATAATGAGTCCTGAATGTATCAGAAAGATACTGATTAAATCAGATAGTAAGTATGCAGCCGTCTAGTACCTTGCAGGATTCTAAGTAGCAATGATAATTTAACAACTCTTTTCAATTAACCAGCCCATGGATCCCTGATACTCTCAGCTTATCTTCCTAATCATAATTAATTCCTTCACCTTTTAATGAATGAATCAGAAATTTAAATAGCAGATGGAAGAGAAGGCAAAACTAAAAATCTGTCAATTTTATTAATTAATTATTAGCAATTCTTTGTAAAAACTGAGGCAGGATTAGGGTGATCCTAATGGTTAAAATCATGCCTAAAGTTTTTTTTTATGACCCTATCAATGCCATTCTTTATTCCTTTTGCACTATTTAATCAAGAACTGGTTGCAGTGGCCTTTTTGAGGTTATTGAGAAAAGAAAAAGTGTATGTGTGGTTTTCTGCTTCACTTGGTTGTCAGGAGAATTGCAATAAAATAACCATTTAAAATCGAAAAATGGAGCAGTAGGCCCTACTCTGAAGAACATAGTACACTTTTCAATGTTTCCTGAATGTTATGAGTCACAGGAACAGCTATCCTGGGGGAAAATTCTGGCCAAAAGAAACTTGCAAAGCAAAAGGGTTAGGACTATTTAACCTCATAAGATGGCAAGACGTTAGATTCCCTGAAAGTCTTTCTCTTGTCTTCTAAATCACTGCTTCCCAAACTTTTATGTGCGTACAGATCGTCTGGGGATTGTGTTAAAATGCACATTCTGATTCTGTGGGCCTGGGCTACAGCCTGAGATTCTGCATGTCTAACAAGCTCCCAGGTAATGCTACTAGTCCTCATGTAGCACTGGGTAGCAGGCTTCTATACTACTTCTACTGTAATGTTCTTTATGCTTCTGTATTTTCTAGCACAGCCTCAATTTTATTGATATTTTATTATTTTCAGCAAAGTCAGTTAACTAAATTGATTTAATTTGTATACCTTTATTTAGGAAGCTGTTCATATAAAAGATTTCCCATACCAAAAGATAACATGTTCAAATAGATCTTCTGACTTAGGGTTTAGAAAACAGGCTTATCGCAAGTAACCTAGCAAAGGTTTCCTCTCTCTTTTTTTGAGACTTCCTTCTTACCCCAGTGCTCTTTGATATCTGTCTAACAACCTGGCTAGAACAAAGTCACTATTATTTTCTCCCAGTCAAGGTGAAATGAGTCACCCATGAAGGAAGAGCCGCTGAGATGGGCCCAGCCCTGGGATAGGTGTTATAAGTGGGAACAAAGGAGATTATGACTTAGAAAACTTTCTTCATGGTCGTAGAGATTTCTTTCTTCTCTATCAAAAAATAATTGAAAGAAAAGCTCTTTTCTGGTCTCCAGACTCCAAGCTCTAAATCTTGGTCTTATGCATTAATGAAGTTACACTGCACTCAGGAGGATTGAGTTGTTTTTTTGCTCTCTTTCTAGCTTTTTGACATTGGTCAAGCTACTTTACTTCACCTCTCTGAACTTCTGTTTCTCTCTCTCTTTTTTTTTTTTTTTAGTGGAAGAATGAAGTTAGGGAGGCAACTAAATGCCCTCTAAGCTCTTTTCCCACTTCAAAGAGAAAATATGAATATACGGACATCGAGTTTGAGCTCTTAACAAATTCCCAAGGGCCTGATATCTTGATTATGATATGATGACTGTGATTTTATTACAAAAAATTTCCAAGCAGTGGATAAGAAATTGTTGTACATAATCCAAAACAGCTCCTTGAAAACTTCATGTCCCTCAACGATGATCAGAAACCAGGATTACTTAGGGCACATTTGGATTCCTGATAGTAATATTTTAAAAGGAGCAATAATATGTCTCTGTTCAAGTGAACTCAAACTGTGTGCTACTGTTGGATCTCACTTCAGCACTCTTGACTACAAGGCTCATCCTAATAATGAGAATACACCTTTAAAAAATATATGAATGCTGAAGTCTCCTTTTCTAAACCCTAAATCATTGGGGTAGGAATGGGAAATCAAATAATACTCACCACCACATTAAAAGGGGAGAACAAAATTTGCATGGGCATATATGTTAGTCTAGTTTCTTCAAGACCTGAGCAACTGTGCAATCAAAAAATTAACCAACAAAATTATGGACAAGTTCTAGAAAACTTGTAACAGAAGGTAAAGAGAGTCTTTGGAACCTATCCAAATAGCATTTGATAATCCTTCTCCAGCACTTGAATTCTTTTCAATTCATAATTTTTTTCTAAATAACAGTGTATTAAGCTTTTTAAAAAATTCAAATATTGGGCAGGAGCATACAACACATTACTAGGCAAAAGGTGAAAATTAAACATTTACAAACTACCTCTAGAAGGCATTTTTGTGAAAGTTTATTTAAAGTGTTTATTGAAGAAAAGAAATATTGATATGAAACACCCCAGCGAGCCACAAAAATGCTTGTGCCCCTAAACTCTACAATCAGTCTCAAATACCACCACCTGCATGGAAAAACACCAGCCTGCACACCTGCAACATTTCCTCTTCCCTACTTCCCAAAAAATTCACAGATTCAGATTGATGACTTCAGCTAGCCATCGTTGAAAAATAAATATATGAAGACCTGTCTCTGTGGCTCTCTCACACCACCATGAAACGTGGCTGTCTGTGTGTTTGATTACAGGACAAACTCTTCATTCCAGGAAACAATTAAAAGCTGTTTTAACTTTTAAGTATTGGAAATGCAAAAGAAAATCCAAGAAAAAAAACTTCCTTGATAATTCCATTGCCTTTTTCTAACACTGATTTCTAGATGAAAAATATTGTTTTCAAAAGTCCTAATTATAAAAGAAGGCCATCCTTAATAGCTGCATCTACCAGACACTGGTAAAAGAATTAACCAGAACATGTGAGCTTTGGAATTGGTGTCAATGGGGAAATAGCTTTCAGTCAAGTAGCTTTACCTGTATTCTATATTTAAAAAGGAGTTTTTACCAAAACCACGTGGAATAAGCTTCATCGACTAAATATGGATAATTTGTCACTCTTTCTTATATCCACTATGCTTTTTTCATCTATAAACCAAGTTCCTAAATAAGAAAAAAATATTCTGTGTTAAAAAAATGTGGAGATATTTGTCTTGAGTAGAATCTCTCTTTGTAGGCTAAGAGAGAAAAATGGATTCTACCAGCACTAACTTTAATCTTAAAGTTTTTGTAGTCACTTAGTTTTCTAAAATCAGTCTGTGCAGCAATTTTTTTTCATATGATGTCACATATTTAATCTTAGTAATAAAACATTACTAGATAGAAGGAATATGTAAAGTGAATTTAATTATTCTTTTACTTTCCATGAATTAATAATAGAAGCATTATTTTTCTGATTGCATTTCTAATGAGTGAAGACTGACAACTCTTTCTCAACACAAATTCCAGTAACTCAGAATCATGACGAGACTGAAGAATTTTAAACGTTTCCTACACTTAAAAACTGCTCTTTCAAAAAGACTGCCACTGTTGAAGAAATTCAAGATTGTCATTAATGCTCATTTGTCGCCTTTAAGGAAAAAGTTATTGGAGGAATATAATAAATCATCTGATTTCTTTTGCTTTACCATGTAGTTATAATTTTCCTCTTGCTACAGTGAACTTTCTATTACCCCGAATTGTATTGCTAAAAACTCTTTATTAACTAAATGTGATCTACTCCACTTTCTTTCCTATTATGTTAAAAAATGTTGGAGTACAATATTTAATAACAACCCTAAAATTAAAATGATGGTTTAGATGATTGAATTATTTCTGAAACACCAAGAAATTAATTTACTCATATATACTCACTTACGGTAACTCTCAGTTGGCTAATATAGTTGAGAAAAGAGAATACCCAAATCTCAATCATACTAACAGAATATAGCTGATACTTCAAAAAGGTGAGAAAAATTCACACACAGAATTTCAGAAAAGGTATCTAAAATCAAGGAGACAGATAACAATATAAATGATAGTGAGTCTTTCAAGTCTTTGCACAGTATTTATTGATTTTGTCATTTACAAATTGTTTAATTCCTTAAATGAAATTAAGAGACTTAAAAGCTAACACCTGGTTATAGAAGGGATCTAGAGACTGAGTCCAGGCCCTTCATTTTACAGATGAGAAAACCAAAGCCTAGAGGTTGAGTGACTGGGATGGAACCCATATCTAAATCTGATTTCCCATTCAATGTATTTTCCATAACAGAACATTAAAAAAAAAAAAATGTAGGCTAACAGCAGGGAGGGAGGAGCACATATAGGAGTGGGCAGGGGTGGGGGCCGCTAGCCCTTGTGGAGTCTCTTACTAGGTGTCAAGCACAGTTCTAAGTACTTTTATGTATTTATCGCATTATGCGCTGCGCTTGGTTTAGAGATGAGGAAACTGAAGCTCACAGAGGTTTTCATGATCCCAAGGTCTATGCAGTTCCACTATATTGATCCCAGACACAGCCTGATTGTATTTCTCTGGCGATTGGTCTATTTGCTCACACACCCATTCAACAAATGTATGGCAAGCCTCTTTGTGCCAAACCACATCCAGGGAGTTGGGTGTGCAGTGATGAACAAAAGAGGCTTGGGTTTGCCCTCAGGGACCCAGTGGGCACAGGCACCAGTTCCACTCTTTCCTGCCCCAATACTGTCTCTCACACATCTCCAGGGCTGGGAATCTCCAATTTAAACCACTTTGAGCAAACTCTGATAATGATCAGATCCTTGAGAAAATCACTTAACATAATATCGGCCTTTCATAGTCTCCTTCTCCTTTGACAAGTTATTAATGCAAATGGTTCCAGTAACAATTGGCAAACACATTTTACACAGTGGTTTTGCACAGCATGGAAACACCAAATTTCATAATTGTTTCATAATATGTTGTTAAAATTTTACATTTTCATAGAATCCATCCATTCAAATATACTGCAATTTGAGTATAGTGCAATATATATTTTTTAAAGTTGGTTTTGTACTAGATTTTATTCAACAGGGATCAATTAAGAAAAAGGTGATTATAAAGCACTGACCGTAGGACTTGTGTTACATCAAATTGCCTGAATAACACCTGAAACACCAATTCTGAAAATGTAAACCATTCTTATGTCATATGCAGCATATATTCTGTGAATAAGGGAACACGCAAAAGAATGAATAGTCTGGGTATATATTTTTTAGGCATTTTATGAATATTCACTGCAAACTCATATATATTACTGAGTTGTGTGTTTGAAAACAGTGATAATCAGAAATTCTATCACCAACCAGGCATGTATATGTGCAGCTCGCATAAGAATGAATCATGTCAGAGAGGCCTGTCTACACTGCCTAGATGAGATTTGCCCTTGATTTGCAGTCACAGCTGCTAATGGCAAAACATACAGCTATTTTCAACCACTCCACTTAGATTCACATTCTTCTCCGCTCTGGTGCTTTAAAAAGCACCAGGATGCTTGCCTGTCTCCACTGTGTCCTGGCAGGCCATCATTCTACAGACTGATTTTAATTTGAGCTTAGGCATGTCATCACAAGTTTGTGGGAGAGTCATCTGAAATCATCAGAAACGTGATGACTG
Source organism: Indri indri (assembly GCA_004363605.1). Classification (NCBI taxonomy): domain Eukaryota; kingdom Metazoa; phylum Chordata; class Mammalia; order Primates; family Indriidae; genus Indri; species Indri indri. The sequence goes on along the minus strand of RJWJ010011728.1, from coordinate 35,649 downwards.
TGTTCTTGAAGCACACATGCAGGATGTCATGCAAAAGATTATAGATCACTTTGAAGAGTCAACACTGTGTCCCAGAGTGATGATAAATTCCAGGAAGATGTGCACCTCCACATAACAAAGATTCTCTACGGTACTGCAGAGACGGAAAGTGCCAGGCATCAATACTCCATCCCATGATATTCTGACAAGGAATCACAATGATACCTCAATTCACAAGTCCCTGGGGAAAAAAACGTGCTTTGGGAAAAGTTGGCCTGAGTCAGGGAAAGGTCCTGACTCTTCAGTGCTTTAGGGGCTATGGAGCCAGCTCAAACATTTCTTCCGTAACACTTTCTGTGACCCACAAAAAAGAGTTGGCCCCTTCTTCCCTTACATCTTTACTAGTCCTCAAAATGTTCCTGTTATTGCATCAGTTTATAGTCTCCTCCCTGCTAGACTCATCTCTTCGAAGGCAGGATCTGATTCTTTGAATCCCTAGCACATTTCATGGTGCCTGGCATAAAATTTTGGGATTAAAAATGAATGGATAACTGGATGGATGAATAGATGACTGGATGGATGAATGGGTGGGAAGAGGAAACAAGACTCAGACTCAGGTGTAGGCTACTTGAGGTTGTCTTGGCCTGAGCCTGCTGAGCTAGAACCAACTCAGCCTCTTCTCCCATGGTTGAATCAACTTGGAGAGAAAAAAGGAGTAATGTCGAGTAATAGTTACATGACATCTGTGCTACTTGATAGGAGGCTCTACTGAGAAGAGAAGAAGCATCCTCCGTTTTAACCAAAGTTCCTGGGGATCAACTCCCTTCCTGGTATGAGGAGAAAAAAAGGAGATTATTACTCTGCAGATAGCCAGTGAAGTGGGTTAATAGGGATGGTATGGAAAAGAATTTGTGAAATCTGACACACTTGAAAACCAACTAGAATTTATCCAATTACTAGTAAGCCAGGTGATTTTGGACAAGTTGCTTGGTCTCACTGAGTATCTGGATCTTCAGCTATAAATGGAAATTCATAATATCAACCTTGCAATGTGGTTGTAAGAAAACTAAAAAGCATATGTACAGTGCCTGACACAGAGAGATGCTTAATAAATATTTTTATTTATAATAATCATTCTTATGCATATTATTTTTAGTTGTATAATGACATTTTATTTCATTAAATTTGATATTTGTATTGTTGGAAAGTATTTTCTTGGTTAACCAATTCAGATTTACCTGAAGAGAAGGAAATCCATTTCTGTTTAAATGAGGTAAGTATTTATTTAGCACCTACCATCAGGCAAAATGCTATATGGGGTGGGGGGCTATATATTCTTTGGAAAATGTCAGATAAAACAGGGTGGCCACAAAAAAGATCCATATCTAGAGGACTGAGCCACAAAGACTCTGAATAAGAAAGCTGTACTCCATGGGTAGGGGAATAGGCATTCCATGGATACATGCTGTTGTGGACCGAATGTTTGAGTTCCTCCAAAATTCTTGTGTTAAAATTCTAACCCCCAAGGTGATGGTCGTAGAAAAGTGGGGCCTTTGGGAGGTAATTAGTTATGAAGGTGGAGCCCTTATAATTATTGCCTATATAAAAGAGAACCCAGAGAGCTCTCGAACTCTTTTTCTTCTGAAATGTGAGGATACAAAGAGAAGTAGGTGGTCCGCAACCTGGAGAGGGCCCTCACCAGAACCTAACCACGCTGGTACCTTGATCTCAGAGTTTCAGCTTCCAGAACTGAGAGAAATAAATGTCTGTTGTCTATAAACCACCCAGTCTATGGTACTTTGTTATATCAACCCCAACTAACACAGCCATATATATGAATACATATGTACATAAGAAGGGGCTTGTGGTAGTTGTGGGCTTAAAGAATAATATTCAGATATTCCACTCAGATTGATCTTCTACAATTATAGAAGGCCAAATGTGGACTCAGAATGTTTCTGGATTGGTTACTACCTCCTGAGTCCTAGCAGTAGGTCCTTAAGATGTTAATCTTTCCTTTCTTCAGAACAAATAAAATTGGTCATGGGAATAAACAAGTGACCTAAGACAAGTGTGACTGATGAGTGACTCTGGGTGTTGCCAAATAATTCAAAAGCTGCTATATCTACAAGGGGCCGCAATGCCAATCTCGACTATTTGACTGACACTCTCCCTCCTTGCTGCCTGAGCCTTGAGATGACCCTCCTACTAGAGATGACAGATGCAGTGGAGAGATCCCCTGACTGTTTGTGTCACTGGAAGCTCCTCCCAAACCCACCCCTCACTCCTTTTAGTGCCCTCTTCTCCACAATCATCTTATCATTCCCATGTTCTAACCTGTTTTAATGATTTTTTTCCAGAACCTTAATCTCTGTAGGATATTAGTAGATTTCATGATTAAAATGATTTAAAATAAGGTCTGGATGATGGGGTATGTTTGTATGGTTTAAGCAGTCTATGTAATTTTCATGAGTACTTAGTTGCCCAAATAAGACTTAAGCTGGGAATCTTCCTCCACTCATCTCTTTCCTGGTCCATAAGAAAAGCAGGGACCAGCAGCTTCCCATTTCAGACCTACATTCAGATGAGTGTAAAAACAAGTTAAGTTGTTGAATTTGGGGAAAAACAATAATAGAAAATAAAATCTAATGAAGATAAAGTTTTGGCTCTTGAGGAAATTATCTTTGAAAAGGGATCATATAAAACTCAATTAATTGAATTAAGCCATTCTTAAGTGAAAACCATTAAACTAATAAAATTGGTTGTCTCAAATTATTTTTTTGACCAAAAGGTATGTAAATAATAAATACTTAAAGTGACATTGTACACAGCATGCAGTTTGATAAGAATTGATGAGGATAGATTGTCCAGCCCTCCCCCAAGTAGTTTTGCGCTAAATCCAGAGGTTAACAAGATTGGCTTGGAGGAACCATGGAAAGAAATAGAAACTCCTTACTCAGGAAGGACCATATCTGTGATTCCAAGGAAGAGTGGTTTGGGTGATTTCCAGTACTTCTTGGAAGAAAAAGAACAGCAAATATAATCTTACGACCTAATGGGTTGGGATACAGGATTGAAGTATAAGGATAAAAGCATACCTTTGTTAAAAAGAATCCTTTAAAAATCCAGAAGCTGAGGAGAAAGCACCATTGACAATATTTGAAGTAAAAAGAACAGAATACAAATGCTATAATTGTGGGGGCATATTGCAGCCACCTGGACAGCCTAAGCATGTTACCTCGACAACCATTTTAGAGATTGACTAGGGGAGGGTGAGAAGTTCTGGGCTATCCATACAGGTGCTGAAATCTCACCATCCAAGAACAGAGCTTGATTCTGTGACTTTCAAGCTAAACCTTTCCATGAGGATATTGCCACTATTTCATTCATTTTTTTTTTAAAAGTTAGTGAATACCTACTGCATGCCTACTTTGCTTGAGAAACTGGGACTATAAAAACAAACAAGAAAGAGCCTTTGAAATTTAAATTAACGTGATAAAATATTGTGGCAAGTGCACACGTGGAGGTACACAACCAATGACATCGTGAGAACTCTGCAGGGAGTCTATGAAGGAGGCTGCAGGAAGGACTTCATAAAAGTCCCAGGTTGGGACTTGGAAGATGGCTCAGACAGGGATGGAGGTGTGAGGGAAGAGTATTCTATCCAGGAAGAAGAGCATGTCTAGGAAACAGAGAGAAGTCTGGTGTGTCTGGAACCTCTTAAAGATGGGGTTTGGTAAGGGATGTGGCTGAAGAGGTCAGTGTGTTAAATTCGGGAAATGAGAAGCAAATTATGTTCTTAAAGGAAAATGTTACATAATTAGATTTGAATTTTAAGAGGTTCACATTGACTCTAGCATGAAAGACACACTGAAGGAGAGCAGGACTAAGGGTGGTTTGTCATACTGACTTTGTTTTGTTTTTGTCAAGGTTGCAAAATTGCTAGATCAGGGAAATTCAGTAGATTAAATGTTTTTAGATTTCATCATGACACTTGATGAGCTCTCTTGTCAACAAGTTCTGGAAATATGTACTGGGTGACAGTAACATTAAGTAGATTAATCACTAGGCTCTAACCTACCTTTGCAGTCGTTTCTTTCCTTGTTCCCAGCACCTTCCCATGCTCCGGTCATTAAATTCCTTGTTGGTCCCTGTACACACCCTGTGTGTTCCAACCTCACTGCTTTTGTTCATGATGTTCTCTCCACCTGGAGTGACATTCTTTCATCTCCTGTTCATTGTTCAATGGGCCACCACCCTCATATGAATCTTTGTACTTGTCTTATGATCCTTTCCTGACTCTATCTTACATTATAGTCATTTGAGTAATTATTCAACACTCCTTACCACAGTTTAATGTACTGTAGGGACTTATGTAGTAGGACTAATGTAGTAGGGACTTTTTCATATCCCTCAGCATAATGACAGTGACACTTATAATAATACCACCTTCAATGTCTTTAGTGCTTTTGGCCAGACACTGTAGAAAGCCCTCTGCATACCTCCTTGTCGTATATACTTCTAAGTGGCAGTTCAACGTATTAGTTAAAAGTGTAGAACAGCAGTCATTCAGACCCAGGCTGGCTCCTGGCTGTAATACTTATTGCTGCCTGACCTGGGGCAAGTTATTTAACTTCTCTGAGCTTAAATTTTCTCATCCGTAAACTTTTAGAGTCGTTTTGATGATTGAAGGAGATTACTGTTTAAAAGGTATTTAGCACAGTGCTTAACATACAGTAATCAGAAGACACATAGTCTCTATGAATTCACTGCTAAACCCATTACCCAGATTCTAGGGAGACAAAAAGGTACATATGGACCCCTCTCAGGGAGCTCACAATTTAGTGGAGCCCAAGAGCTGTTAATGCTGTTTAATTTTGATAAATACTCACACTAAATCTAGAAAAATATGAAAATGGGGAACAAATACCATAAACATTTCACATTGATATTGGTATTATAGGAAATGCTACATGAAAGTTAAATCATTTTTCTAAGATGGCATGCTTAGATTACCTCCATGTAGCACATTCATATTTTACTCAAAACATTTTAATTACCCATAAAACTTTTTTAAGTGACGAGGAGTTGGTGGGAATCACCCTGCGAATATATGAAGGAAGAAAAAAAAAAGGAAAGGTGCTAAGAATTTTAAAAAGCTTTTTGACATTATTTCAACTGTTCTTTTCAGCCATTTACCTCCTCCTCTTCAAATAAGACATATAGAATCAAGGAAACGTGCACGGAATCTTGGTGCTTGGGATGACCCTAAACATCCACCAAGCCCGGAGGGGGATAAAAAGGCCCAGGACTTCGAGATTTCATATGTAGTAGGATCAGATGGGCTGGATATTTTGCTCTGCTGAGCCTCTCTCTGCCCCTCTCCACAGGGCTTTCTGCCCTGAGAGACCAACCTGTACGAACTGCAACTACAAGCAAACTTGTTCTCAGCTTTCCGGTTGAGTTCCACGAATGGGAGTGCCATTAGGAGACGCAAATGTGTAGGAGAGTGAAGTTGGGGTATTTATTCCCCCAACTCTTGCTCTGCTGAGCTGTGGCTTGGCTGGGTAACTCAGTGGAAGTCTGCAGCCATTAGCATCCATAGCTGCCCCACTTTCTTTTGCCTTTTCAACCCTAGGAGTAGCAAAACTCGCTACTGTTCCTCAATATTTCACTCTCTTGTTGGCTTCATTTTACCTGTCTACACTTTTGTCAATTACCTCATCTTTAAAGTCTCAATTGCTTGTTCCAACATGCCACCTGGGACATTGCTTTGATCCTGCCTGACACCCTTGTTTTCTAGTTTAGTATTTCTCCTCCACCCCCCCACCCCCATCCAGTATGCTGGATTGAAACATTGAGAGAAAAGAAAGATTGCTTTCATGGAAATGGATTTTACTTCTTTAATCAAAAATTATATTTTCTTGGAAATATTTTGATAGTTAAGAATTGACTACAATCTGCCTCTTTTCTGATGACATTGCAATTCCTTTGTAGATTAGTGCAAAAAAAGATTGGAATTTTTCCTAGGTGAACTGCTGATAGAACCACATCCTAGCTCTTGTCCTTCCTCCGATGAAAATGAAAAGAGGTTATTCTTTGCAACATTGGAGCCACAAAACAACCAGAAAAACTTGCAAATAAAATCCATCTTAAGAATAAACTGGGAGTCCATGAGTGCGGTACTTCAACTATAACATAGCAGGAAGAAAGGGCAGGCTGAAAGGAAAGAAAAAAAGCCCATGGGGATGAGTTTTCTTTACATGTCCTACAATAGCTTTTCTTTTATAAAAGTAATGAAAGAAAAAGGTGGGGTGGGGTGGAGGGGAAGAAGAATGGGTGGGAAGATAAGACATGCATGCCTGGTGCTGAAGAAAAGACTATTTGTACTTAGTACATTGTAGAAATTGTTCAAGAACAGTTCAGCCATGTAAAAATATGACCCTGTAATACTGCCAAGGTCGATCAGACCCACAGTGATTGACTTAGAAAGCATTGGCCTTATAGGATACCATTGCACAAAGCGTGTTTATACCTCCAATTGTTAGCATTTGGAAGATATTTTTGAAGACCAACAATTTAATTATACAAAACTATGTTATAAAACTCATACTTTTGTTTTTTCCTGGTGAATAAGACTTAAAAGAGATACCATAAAAATCTGAAGTAGTTACCCAGTCACACTACCATATTTTTGTTATTTGATTAGCAGTTAATGCTATCTGATATTTTTCTTGTTTACATATTTATATGGTATGTAAAATAATAAAATAAATTTTATTTCCCCAATAAAATTTAAGCTCCATAAGAACAGATGTCATATTTTTCATTCACTGCTTGTAGAATAAACTGGTTAAATATTGACTGATAAATAATAATCTGTAAAGAGTTGCCCATTAAACATCAAATCTATATATCTCAAAATAAGCAATCATGATGTCCATGCTAGAGTAAGAATGAAGAATACGCAGAAGAGTATGTCCATTGTGGCCTCATTTATGCAAAATAATAAAGTAATTCTCTTTAAAAGAAAGAACTCTTTATATGGTTTCCATGTTTTAAAAATACATGTATACATAAAAATTTGCAAATCTAAAAAATTACTAAGTTGTAATCAATTTCTCCTTCCAAGGATGCAGGCTTGGAAGGTTTTTAGACTTTTTTAGACTTCTGTATTATTTGATTTTGTTACAAGGAACAGGCGTGACTTGTATAATTTAGAAAGGAAAAAAAAGAATCATGAGAAAAAATCTTATAACATAGTGGCTTTGGGGACAGTTATTGGACCAAGTTAGAAGATGGATTTATACTGAATGATGATTTTATTTTCTCTCTCTTACTCTCTCTGTTTCTATTATCAGAGCAGTGGAATCCCTCCCAGATTTCAGCTCTTATCTGTAACCCACTCCAACAATATATTTTGCAACCACCTTTCTACCCATGACCATGTACCCTATTAAGATTTTTCTGCCCAGTAATATTTTTGGGCTGAGTCAACTTTCAGGTTGTAGCAGATAGTAAAGGGGAAAAGGAACAACGACAGGAAAGGATTTAAAAGAACAGAGATGTTGGTAGGGAAAGCAAACTGGAGATAAGATGGAAGAGCCCTAAAATGATCTCTTTCACTTCGTACCTTCTCAGGAAATCAGAAAATCAGCACATTTTAATGTCTTTTTTTACAGAGATTCAGACAATACTTATTAGAGCCAGAAATACTGGAGTATCAAGTATCCCCATCTGAGCTGGTATTTTGCCTACCAGTCCATGAACTCTCCCACTGGGTACATCCCGAAGCCTTCTTGGAGATTGCAGGTCATAAATGTGCATGATTAATTGCCTGTGTTGAAACCAAAAATGTTTCCAGAACAATAAAGACTAGAGGGTGAAGCAAGATCCCCAGTGGATGACAGAAAAATCTCTGTTAGGGAGCCTGACAATGATGACTGAAGGAAGCTTGAGCTGACTGGGGAAGCCTAATAAACATTTCTAGTAGGTGGAATAACAAAAGGGACAAGACCAGACAGTAGGAATTTGTTAGAGGTTGTGAAAGGTACCTAATAAATTACAAAGGACATAGGCTGTGAGGGAGTGACTTGGTAAAACAAAAGAGCAATATGTAAAGGAATTTTCAAGAGAAGTTTACAACATGATCTCTAAGTAAAATTAACCCACTGAGAAGGGAATGTAGTGGCAGACTGGTGTCTATACCAATACACTGAACGTGACCTACAGGTATCTACCACCTATGGGTAAGAACAAATAATTCATCATTTTCCAGTTCTGGTTTACAAACTGTATTGCCTCCCTTGGAGTATAACTGTGTGCATATAAAAACTTGCATTAAATACATTGCAGAAAATCTGCCCAGAATTGGGCAAGAGAGCCCAGTGTTATTCTCAATCGAGGGCACTTTTGAAGACCTCACAGTTGGCAGATCAAATGTCAAAGAATATGGTTTAAGATTTCTTCGAATGCCTAAATCCTCTTAGCAAATGAAATTACATGTTCTATCTATCTATCTGTCTATCATAGATATATCTTTTTATATAGCCATAGCTAAAGATGTCTCTGACCAATATAAACTGCTCCACAAATCTTGGTACAAAGACTTAGTCACTTTTTCTTTTCATTTTCAATTAATTGCTGTAGGACTGTGTAGTCCATTTTGTGCTGCTGTGATAGAATGCCAGAGACTAGGTAATTTATAAAGCAAGGAAGTTATTTCTCACAGTTCTGGAAGCTGGAAAGCCCAACATTGGGGGGCAGCATCTGGTGAGGGCCTTCTTGCTGCCTCAAAGCATGGTGGGAGACATCAGATGGGTGAGAGAGAGCAGGATATTGAACCCTCCCCTCAAGCCTCCTTAATCCATTCATGAGGGTAAAGCCCTCATGACCTAAACACCCCTATGAGGCCCTACCTCCCAGCACTATTGCATTGGGGATTAAATTTCCAGTGCATGCTTTTTAGGGGGACACATTCAAACCGTAGCCAAGGACCCACATTTCTTCCCTTAGCTGAAAGTCTAGTACTTTTTTCTTGAAGTTCCCTGCCTTTCACCTGCCCACCCACTCCATACCCCCTGCAGGCTCATCCAGTCCAAAGAGGGGCATTTCTGGCTACCAAGTAGAGACAGAGAGATAGATGGAGGCAGATAAGAACTCTGTTGCTACTGCTTCTCAAAGATTAACCCTACACAGCTGGAACAGCGATTGCAGGCCCCAAATATGGCAGCCATTCCACTTCTTCAGTTCTAAGGTCGACCAAAGGCTGTCCGTGTTTGGAGCCCCGACAATGGCTATTATACACAGACAGCCAGTTTCTAAACTGCAAGCAGGTACTAAGGGGCTTGGGCAGATCCAGTCTTGTGCGTACTAACTCCCAAGCCCTGGCCCCCATTCCTTTTCCTCCTTAGTCACCCAACCAAAGGAAGGGTAACTGATCTTGCCTCCTTTCCTCCTATCTTTGAGTTTAGCCTTGTGCTCACCTTTCTCAGGGGAGCAACCCTCAGTGATTTAGCCAGGGTGATATATATCCTCCTCAGGAAGGTTCCCAAGTAATTCCAAGGTTCCATATTTCTACCTTTCTAAATCAGGCTACTCTCTGAGACTCCAAGGTGATTTTTCATCCTGGCCTAAATTATGAAGTCTTCAGCACGTCTCTCTCTAATGAAAAGGATTTTATTTCTGATTGGTCACTGCTGGGTAGAACACCCCTGTACATGTGCAACTTATGTTTTCAAAACTATAAATAGTTGTGACAAGGTACAAACCACTAGCTTTAGATGTCTTAAAACCTTAGGACTTTATTACTTTGCAAAGCAGATCCTTGTACTCATAAGAATTCTTTTGGACGTGAATGACTGAAATCTAGTAAATTTTTTAGTTCACTTAATTGAGAATTCCAAGTAGGCCTAAGTATTGTTGTCAAGGCTCTTTCTTTCTGTCTCCCAGATCTGCATGACCTAAAGTTCCTACTAGGTTTCTAGGCAGGGAATGTTGTCAAAGCTCCTACCCTAGAGTGTATTATCCAAAAGAAAGAGAGAACGGTTTTATTTGCAGTTCTCATATATCGAACTGTGTGAGTGCTCTGACAGCCCTGCTTGGGTTGCAAGTGTACCCTATAAGCCATTTGAGTTGGGGAATGGGTTCCACCATTAGTCAAGCTGGCTAATGCTTCCTTTTGGGTAGAAAAAGATCATGACTGGCAGTCTCACCAGAACCACATGGAAAGAGGAAGAATATTTCCCCGATGGTAGGAGAAAAGCTGGATTTCAAAACGGTTTGGGAAGAAGGCATTGTATTGGGTCTCCTTAAGCCTGTTAGTAGCTGAGTTTATGCGGTTCTGCTGGGAGACATAGTCCATCCAGTTCTGTAGGTGGCCTCAACAGGCTTACAGAGGAGCACAAATGACTCCCCACAAACTTTCGCCCTCACGTTAACAGTTTTGAACTGGGTTTTTGGAGCTCGCCTGCGGACTAGTTTGGCAAAATGTGCCGTGCAGCTATAAATTGTAATGTCAGGAATAGTGTTACTGACTTTTGTGCCAGAGCATAGGATCCGAAAAGTCATTTGTTCCGCAATCTTTTAGAAGGATGGGGACCATGTAATATGATCTTCTACTGTGATATTACTGGAAAGAGGACTGGACTTTTGTTTTGCTTCCATTTTCTGATAATATGCAGTGACCCAGGACAATTTACTTAATTACTTTGAAACTTGGTTTCCTAGTTTGTTAAACGAGGTGGTTATGTCAGTTGATCTCCAACATCATTGATCTTTCAGCTCTGAATTTCTAAGGTTTAAGTTTTTCATTATTTTTGATCTGAGACATGGGCTGGAAAGGATGAGACTATGCTAAGAGGCAGACAAAAGTCATTGAACTAGACAGTTTGGAAAGGATATCTGAAAGATACAGATGGCTATCTTTTACTTAATTTCCCTAAAGAAGATATCAACTCTAGTTACTGATCTTTGTTTTTGAATTTTAAAAAACTTCTTGTTTATTTTAAGGGATATTTAAGAAGGACTTTATAGAAGTCCAATGAAACAAATTCAAAAAGAAATTAGATAGAGAGATTTAAGAGTTATAACCAGCAAAAACAATGTGTGGATCTTCTTTTGACTATGGCTTGAACAAAACAATTGTAAAATATGTGTTCTGTACAATGGAGGAAATTTTAAACACGGCTTTCCTTTTAGATGATATTAAGGAATTATTATAATTTTCTTAGATGTGCTAATAATTCTGCTATTATTGCAAATTGTAGGAAAATGTTGGAAATTGTCCTTATTTTTCAAGCATACATACTTACATATTCAGGGTTACATGCCATGGTATCTGTGATTTGCTTTCAAATACTTGAGCAAAATAAAAAAATATATAAAGTAAATATGGCAAAATGTTAGCAATGATAAATCTAGGTAACTTCTATAGCTATTCCATACGCTATTCTCTCAGCTTTTCTGTATGCTTGAAAGTTTTCAAAAAATTTAGAGACAATTGATTGTCCTTTAAAGTCTCAAGCTACGTCTGTCTTTATTTCAGATAAAGTTCTAGTTTTTAGTTTTCCCAGGTGAAACGGCACTTCAGTATCTTTAAGGCAGCTAAAATATGGTACCTGGATTTTCAACTTTAGCAATATGAGTTATAAAGTAGCAAAGTGGTAGCCTATTTCCTATGAAAACATGACCTTGAATAGCATCCTTAGTAATAAAGATACCTCCCCACACACACACATAGGCACTTGGATCCTGAATCCTTATAGCTTTTGCTAATTGTGTTGATGAGGCCAGATGAGGCCGAATAATGTAGTGGCTACACATCCAGTCTCCGAAGCCAGTTACTTCGGTTGGATCTCCCTTGCTCTGACATTTATCACCTGTGTGACCTTGAACAAGTTACTTAACACCCTGTATTTCAGTTTCCTCAACTGTACAGTGGGAGAAAATGTCGCCATATGACGATGGTGTGATGAGGACCTTTTGAGAATTAGGAGTATAATGTACTTAGCACAGTTCCTGGCATTTAGTAAGTGTTAATTGTGTATATATTTTGCTATAGAAAAGCCAGATAAGGTTTGTCCTTGTTCAGTGTTCAAAAAGAGAAATACTTTTGCATTTCAGGTGATACAATTTTTTTAAGAAATACATTCTGTCCTAGTGTGACTAGCACCAGGAAAGAGATTTTTAAAAACAGGAGGGGCAGATGGCACTGTGGAGTCTCTACCATCCTGGTCATTTCCCATACCAAGTGGCTTAGTTAAGGTCCTCTCCAAATGCTAGAAAACTAGCATCTGAGAAAATAAATTTCTCAAGACTCTCTAAAAATAACTACATTTTCCCAACAACTACAGGCTGGAAATATATTTGATAAATGCTTCATTGTACTTGGCAGGCATATTAAAGTGATGGTGTGGTTGTTATTGTGAAATACCCTGCAATCATTTATAACCAAATAAGACTCCTTCAATAGCTTATGTACCTATTATAAGTGCTTATTGAAAACCAAGGACTTGATCTCTGTAACACACGGGTTTCTCATTATCTATGACCTAGTAAAATTAAATATCGTCCAAGCATATGAAAAGAGGAATTCTTTTCAGTGGAGATAGACAAATATCGTTATTCTTACTGGACCTTATTATGAAAAGTCAGTGCAATTCAAATTTATCTAATAAAATTTTAGAAAAACTGCCAAATACTTAGGTTTCATTTTTGTTGTCAGTTTTTATTTAATAATGGCTCCTGAATTTTACCCAAAGTAAATCTTTTCCTTCTTAGAAAGATGAGTAGTGGATAACTTCTCTATTGAAGACTCTTCCCTGGGGCCCTGGAAGCTCTCTGCCAGGCCCCATACAATTCTTTGCACACCACAAAGAGCCATTTAAAATAATTTGTATAAATGAAATTGTTGTATTGCTAGAACCTGACTAAAAAAATTCTTTAGTGCCTTGCAGCAACTGCAAGAAGCTAACATCTAAATCAGTCCTTCCAATTCTTTTGTCAAGGAGAAACCAGGTAAAAGAGACTAAATGATTGAGACTTGAGTCTGTTATCCCTCTGAATTCAACTTGAATTGGGGAAATTTGGTCCTCTTGGAGAGCTGTTTATAACCTGTTGGAAATGAGGTCATCCCTATTCAGACCCCGCCACTGTCTTTGCAAACAAGTCTACTGGGCTGTGGCAGAAAAAAGAAGCTGTTTAAGCAGGCGGGGTAAGGGAAGAGATGGGTTCCAGTCTCCCTTTGGTCCCAGCGACTCAGTTATCCGGTTGAGGTAGAGATGACAGCCTTTCAACTATGTGTCACACAGCTTTGCTAAGGGCAAAATAGAGGTTTTGATCCCATCTTCAAAATTGTCAACTTGAGCGTTTTTTGTATATAGCAACAGATTAAGTAAACATGCACAGTCCTACTGGAGCTTCGTGGTATGCAAAAGTCATTTTGATCATATGATTAATAAGTCTTATTTGCCATTTTCAACATCACTACCACTTCTAACCATTTTTCATTTTCTGCCCAAGTTTAGCGCTAAGAAGAGTACCCAAATCTCAAAAGTGTCTGTCCAACACTGCGCGGACTAGGAGGATTTTGGTAACAATTTCTCAAATTATTGGACATTTTTAGCTCCTTGTGATATCATGGTTTTGCACCATTGCTACATACAGTATCTACATACTTACAAACACGCTTAAAAATACTCATATCTATAAGCTTACATACTTACAAAAAGTATTATTAGCAGGTAGCAAATTTGTGGCATTTTCTTAATTTCTTTAGCCTCATTTGTTCTTAATTAATTTTTTTTAATTGTCTTTGACTGTCTCCCCCAGTTCTGGCCCCAGCTGGCTACTGGACAAATGCGCAAACCTAATGAAAATTGAAGCAGCGGTGGTTCCCACTTAGCCCTTACATACAGCTATCTGTCCCTGTGAGGTCACATTCTCCCAAGCATTTGTTTAGCAGTCCCAGAGCCCTGAAAGGAGTGTGACTCTGCTTACTATACTCTCCAATAGTGAAGCAGGCAGATTTGGACACAGCAGCTGTCTGCTCCTGAAGACAGCTGGAAATAACCATGTCTGATAGGATCAGCTATGAGAGGCAGGGTGGCACTGTTGTGTGTAAACAGCATGCTATCTCTGCGACTCTGAGACAGTGACACAAGCAGCGCCAGACTCAACCTGCCCCCAAAATAGCAAGGGATACACTTTACATCCAGCCTTGCCCAAGTAGACTCAGAATCACAGGAATTCGGGCCTGAAAAACACCTTGGAGATGATGTCACAACCCTCTCGTTTTGCAGATTAAAACCAAATCAAAAACAAGAACTTGAGACCAGGAGAGATATGGAGATTTGTGATATTTATAACTGTCACATTTGCATACATGGATATATCACTAAGCCCATCAGGGATTCAAGTAGATCCATGCATCATTCTGTTGTGCTTAAGCTGGTGCATTTGTTTCCTTTCAAATAGCTAACTGTGAGCATGAACAAAATTTCATAAGATTTAGCCTTAGACATAAGGGTAAATATTTGGATCGTCCTCAATCCAGATATGCCCTCAGGATGAGCGACATCGACACTCATGTGATTATTATACGGCAACCTTTGTGTGGGACCAGGCGCTGATGTTGCAAAGACAAACTGCAGGATGACTTGAAGACATTCGCAGTCTAGTCTGGGAAACAGATATATGAACAAATAATTAAGAGATATTATACAAGTGCCATATGGAAGATTTATGTGAAGTGCAATATTAGCATATGAAAAAGGAGCCACCTAGGAGATGGGGAGAAAATCCAGTAAGTAACATCTCTATAGTAACACTTGAATCCTGGAGAAGGGAGTGAGAAAGGTGAGGTCAGGGTAAGGAAGGAAGGAGTCTGGCGTGCAGAGGGAAAATTTCAGGCAAGAAAGAAGAGTGTTTATTTACTATGAATTGGCTTCAAAGAGGCACCATTTTTTTTCTCTCTGATTTTTCTAATCTGTTATCTACCATAGCTAAAATTTGTATAAAGAAACTCTGTTATAAGGGTCTCCTGCTGGAGCAATATGCATGCATTGCATGCTTATGTTTTTCTTCATTCTTATGTCTTACATTCTGGTTTATATTTGTGTTCAGGTTGATTGACATTGCCAGAAATATGATGCCAGGACAGATAAGAGTCATTCTGGGTTAGAAGTGACCAAACAAGGAATAGCTGGTGGTAATTCTTAAACTAGGAGGGACTGTGGGAGATTGGAAAGTCACAAGAATAATCCAGGGACAAAAAGCGTTCGCTATGACCTCAGATTAAAAATAAATCAAAAAACACAAGAGGAAGGACTAAAGGACACATTTTAAAAGTTCAAGTTTATCAGGAGCCAAAGACCTTCAAATTAAAACAATGAGATACCATTTGCCTACAGATTGACTTGGCTTTAAAAAACAAGAAGATAAAGGAAAACAGGCACTTTCATTTATTGCTGATGGGAGTAAAAAGTGGTATGAACATTCTGGAAGGTAATTTCTCTCTCTTTCAATATATGTATGTATGTATATGTATATATGCACATATTATGTAACATATATAAATTAAAAATATAATATATATTATATAAATATGTATATTTTGCCAAATTATCTTTAAATTTTATAAGGCCACAGACCCTTATCCTAAGAAATTCATATGTATGTGTCTAGACTATGATACAAAGACATTCATGGCAGAGATATTTATTAGACCAAAACAAATAGAACAAACCTCAATATTTGATAATAGGATCTACTTTACATATATTATGATATGTCCATGTAATGAAATACTATATCAACATTAAAAATAATGTTCTTTTAGAAATTATAAGGATTAAAATAGTAGACGTATTTAGTGCCTGTTCCCTAATAAATGCTCAATCAATGTTGACTTTATTATTATTATTACAAGCATATCTTAAGACATAGGGAAATATTCTCATATATAAAGTGTTTTTTACATAGTTACAAAACACTGTGTAAATTATGACACCAATTAAATATATACACATGTTTGTATATATGTGTGTTGTATGCTTATATATGTTAAGCATTATACAATACATATTATATATATAATGTATGTATAAGTGTAGCAAAAAGATGGAGACTGCATTAGTTTGCTAGGGCTACCATAACTGTACCACAGATTGGGTGGCTTAAACAACAGAAATTTATTATCTCACAATTCTGGAGGCTAGAAGTCCAAAATTAAGGTGTCAGTGGGGTTGACTCCTTCTGAGGGCTATCAGAGAAGGATCCTGTTCCAGGACTCTCCTTTGCTTGCAGGTGGCCATCTTCTCCCCATGTCTTCACATTATCTTTTCTCTATGGATTTCTTTGTCCAAATTCCCTTTTTATAAGGATATTAGCCATGTTGGATTAGGGTCTACCCTAATCATTTCACTTTAACTTGTTTATCTCTGTAAAGACCTAACATTCTGAGGTACTGGGGATTAGAACTTCAACATTTGAATTTCGGGGTGGGGGACACAATTCAACCCATAACAGAGAGTATGCATAGCTGTAATTTTGGAATTATTTTATTCTTTTTGCTTATCTGTCATTTTTTTGCAAGGAACTATTACTGTTAATGAAATTTTTGAAAGTAATTTTTGAATTCCATGCCTCAGAAAACCAGATATCCTTTTTAAAATTTAAATAAAAATACTTTTAATTCCTCCAGTATTTGTCTATTCATTTTTAATATTGCCTCCAGTCCTATTGTTTAAGACAAGCATAGAACTTAGAACGTTTAACATTCTAAAGAACATTTAATGTTCCCTATGGAAAGGAGACGTTTGGGGACTAAAACTCTGGATATTCAGATTATAAATGCTACATATACTATATGTTATAGTATAAACAAACTTCCTTTGGAAGTTTTGTTTCGTTGTGAATTGTTGAACTGTATTAGGGTAAAACAAAATGATTATGTAATTTTCAAGTACTGTAATTTTTGTGGGATGCTTACTCCCTTGCCAGTTTCTGAGCTTGTCAAATCTAAAGTCAGTACTGTACATTTTTCCTGAATTATGCATTACTTTTAAGTAGAAATCCTGTGTGTTCAAAAAGATATAGCAGAGGTAAAACATGTCTTATACAACAGATATGTTTCTGGGTATTCAATCATTGTCATAGAAATCGGATTATACTTAAATGCAATAGGGTAACTTTTACTTTTTTAAAATAAAGAATGAATTTGTAAAGCAACAAAGTAATAATTAATTCATATATATTTTTAAACTTTATTATTGAATTGGACCTTCTTGAAGCCCAGGTGTGCCTTGGTTGTAATTGTAAAATTGACAGAATTAGGATATACTACACAAAGATGAAAAGTTTATATAAGAAAAGCTTATACTAAAAAATTGTTTTAAGTCTATCACTTGAAAGTGCTGGTCATTTGTCCTTAAACTTCCTAGCTCATGTATGGGCAGAATGTTCAGTAAAATCAATTAATTGCCTGTAGTTAATATATATCATCCACATATTATTAGGTGGCTTGTATAGCTAATGCTTTACTCACCATAATTATTGATTTGGTTTCATGAAATAAATCAAATATGAAAAAAATCAGTTTCCTTACTAGTATTCCTGGTGATGCTATAGAATTGCAAAAATAAATTACCGAAGAAGGTTTGGTGTCTCATATCTTAGAGGGAGAGAAAATTGTTACTTATTATGTAAAGTAATGTCTTATATCAGCATGTAAATAACTTTAGTGATTGCTTGGAAAGAAAACTACTCCAAAAAGAAAATTAATATATCTGATTTGTTTATTTATTCATCTAATTTAGGGCTGAAAGATTTTTGGACTGATATTAGACATGAAAATGTGTCACTAAAATTTATCAGTGCTCAGAGCTAGGGACCTTACCTATAAATATAGATTTAAATAGTTGCATGCTTGGTTATCTCTGATAAGTTAAATCAGATAAGATGTTTAATATATAATTCTTCTTTGTATGTTAGAAGAGATTCTACCCATCTCTCCATTTCTGTCAGTTGTAGGTTGGATGGGAAATTAAAGGTTAATTTTGTCTTTGTCCTTTTGTCTTTTTCTTATCAGCAGTGCCTAGGAGGCATGGTAAATAAAGTATGATCAAAGTGACCTTCAGTTAACTCATATCATCTTGCCACAAGTGAGTCAGGCTCTACACTTGTAATCTTCATTGTTAACCACAAGAAGAGGAGCGTCTCTCAATAGGAAACAAACACACAGGTATTTTATGTATTTCACCACGTCTGATCTCCTAAAGAGGGCTGCAGGGGTCGTGAATCAATAGAGAAGGTAATGTGTGAAGGAGAGAAAATTACAGGTGAAACTGCACCACATAGGGGGTGAAGTGATTTACCCAAGGTTAGTAGCAGGACTTCGGGGACACAGTTAAAATTAGAACCCAGGGGTTCTGGCTTTGGGTGCAAAATGTCTTTCCTCACCTCATCCTGCCTGAGTCTATGGAGAAGCGGATGAGCTGCCCTTCTATATGGGGTTAGCTGACTGGTTTAGGCACTGCATAGCCACATGTCAGCGTGGCATGTTGTTTCTTTACCTCTGCCCTATACATATTTTTGTCTCTCTCAACTGAAGTCAGAAGTCGAGACTTCTGGTTGTGAGGGCACAAAGTGGCTCCATGTCAACTTTCCCCCTGTAAACTATTTTTATGAGCATACCAACCAAGGGCATATCTAAAACACATGATTGCTTTTGGCATCAAAGCAACGCTTCTACCCCTACCCCCACTTTATGGATAAAAAAAGATTATTTTCTGGTTATTCTTCTCAGATGGGGTCCTTGAAACTTCTGTAGTATGTCATGTTAATAAATCAACTAGCAAAGAAAAAAAATAAGTAGCCAGATGAAAGTAGGCATCTGGGAGTTCAGGCTCCTGAAATCTATTCCTATTTCTTCGATACATGGAATATTGACTTCAGGCTATTCTTACATTACTGTTCACTCCTTGGTAAAAAGCTGATTTTAGACAAATGTCTGGGTTAGAAGTGTCTGCATCAAAAATGTTAGAACTACAAGTTTGTCCCCATTATGTCTGGATAGATAGGTAGGGCTGCTGATGACTTTGTTGAGCATTCCATGAAAGGTGCTATGTAGAGATCCTAACTGGGCTTTACTGAGTAACCACTGTGTGTTCGGTAAACACAGTGCAGGACAATCTGAATTCTGCAGAGGATGCAGGGCTGCAGTGTGTGCCCTTCAGAGTCTTCTTTACAAACATACCAGAGCAGAGATAGTGACCTCACGCCTCCCAGGGAACATCTTCTCTGGGTTGTCCTGAAGTCACCTCAAACTCAACACATTCAAAATAGAACACAATCCCCCTCACACATTCATGAGGTCACATCATTCCTCCATTTGCTAGGACTAGAAATCTCATTTTCATGACAATGACAAATCGGTTCTGGGTCTGTATGATCTCATATCTATACCGTCTGTTTCTCTCCTGAGACAGCTACCTTTATGCTGGCTTGTTTTTACCCCTTGCTCCAACTTTTGTAATGGCTTTGCTGATGGGCTCTGTAAATGCAGATTTTTTCCTCCCCAGCCCACCTTCCGAATTACTAAAGGGATAACTTACTAAAAACCTCCTTAGGTAAACCACCTTTTCCAAAGCCTTTAGTCATTCCTTTATGCCTACAGAATAAATACCCAAACTGTCAGCCTTGAAGGCAGAGCCCTTCCATAACTTGGGCCAAGCATGTCTTTTTCAGTTTCATCTGGGACTAAATTGTTTCTATGGTCTGTCTGTCTGTGTGCCCCCAGAATTCATACGTTAAAACCTAAGCGATGATATTAAGAGGTGGGACCTTTAGGAAGCGATTAAACCATGAGCGTTCCAACCTCATGAATGGGATTTCTGCCCTTGTAAGAGAGGTTCCAGTGACTCCCTTGCCCTGTGCCACATGAGGATGCAGCAAGAAGGCACCGTCTTTGAAGCAGAGAGGAAGCCCTCACCAGACCCCACATCTACTGCTGCCTTAGTCTTGGACTCCCCAGCCTCCAGAACTGTGAGCAATAAATTCCTGTTGCTTACGCATTACCCAGTCTAAGGTCTTTCATTATAATTGTCTGAACTAAGATAATCATAAGTGAAATAAATCAATTTCCTCCAAATATGCTATATGGTCTTCAGCCTCTAAGTCTCATATCATCTTTTCCCCCCAGTAAAATGTTCTTCCCATTTCAGCCACCTTTTAAGATCCTACCACAGTTTCGTATCCTTCTCAGGGACAGAGAATCATTGTCAACGTTTGGGTTGGTTTGGGCCAACCCAAGATGAAATCCTAGCAGGTGCTCCTCATTCACACATGTAACCAAATCATATAAACATGTAAAGAGGAGAGAACATGATATGAGAATAACTGGCTAGATATCCAGAGGCAAGATTACCCTAAAATGGGATACATATTGAGACCAAAATCAAACTATAAGTGTGACCTATGCATCTTTGTATTACAAAGAACCACAAAAAATGAATTACTGCAACCTGGGATGTGAGGTAAGGGGGGTGGAACATGGGTGAAGACGGAGAATTGAAAGTCTTCAGTGGTGATTTTTACTTTACAATCAACCTAAGGTGGGCGGGGGGAAGATTTTAAATAATATTATACTTTGGTACTCAACGCTCAAACCATCATATGGGACAATAAGATTTAGAGAGTAAACTAAAATTTCCATTTTCTTATACTTCTGTTTCTTCCAAACATATTATCAAAGCACATTTTAAGGGAAGAGTGGGAAATGCCAGTTACACAAGAAAGGCCATCCTCTGCCCGACTGAAGAAATAGTTCAAACAGAGTGCATTCTTTCATAAGCGATGCTTCCTAATGTAGCCAGGGTCAGTAAGGGCTTAGGTTATTAGTTATGTAATCCTTAGTTCCTCAAACTTCAGTTTTGATTTGAACACAGTTTCAATTAGTTACTTCAGCTGTTGCCTCGAGGTGCATTTCATTTTTAGAATCGAGAGAATCTCAGAAGCTCAGATAACCCCTGATTTCACAAACAACACATCTAACCCCTGGGAGGTGACTTGACCACAGCTGCGAGCCCCATGCTTTTTGCACGACATCACCGGGAGGTTCAATTGTGTTTCCCGAAAAGATACACTGAAGTCCTAATCCCTAGTATTTGGGAATGTGACTTTAATTGGAAATAGGGTCTTTGCAGATTTTACAATTAAGATATAAGATAAGATGAGGTACACTGGACTGGGGTGGGGCTTAATACAGTTTGACTGGTGTCCTTAAAAGAAGAAGAGACATAGGGACAGAAACGCAGGGAGAAGACCATGTGACCAGAGGCAGCCTGCACTGGAACTTAGGAAGAGGCCGAGAAGGCTGCTCCCCAGAGACTCAGAGGGACTATGGCTCTCTTTAGCCTAGACTGTGAGAGAATAATTTTTGTTTTAAATCGCTGGGTTTGTGGTACTTTGTTATAGCAGCCTTAGGACACTAATACACCACTTTACCTGTTTTGATTGCCCGTTTTTTTTTTTATCATATTTTCTTGGGGAATCTGGAAACAAAATGACTTGGGTAGCATCTGGGTGCCAACACTGCCTTTGCACTGGGTGAAATTGTCAAAGCCCTGGCCCTACATATTGCTTCTGATGTTCATCTCCTTTGACCTTTGGGGCCATCATTATCTACAATGTCACTTTAAATCTTATATTTGCCAGGAGGTTTATTTTAAAGAGCCACTTTAAATTTTGAGCCCTTCATATCTCTATAAGCTACAGAATATACAGCAGTACATGCTGGGCCTACCTCTCCAGGTTCTGTGGGTATAGGGACATGAACATAATTTTTAAATTATAATAGTACTGGCTAATATTTATTTACTACTAATTATGTGGCCAGGACTGGGCAGATGCTTTACATATGTTATCTGATTTCATTCTCACAAAAGTCTTGACGTAGGTGCTACCATTGTCTATGTCCATTTTACTATGATAGAAACTGAGGCACAGAGAAGCTAAATAACTTGCTCAGGACCAGATGGCAAGAAAGTGACAAAGTTCGGATTGCAAGCTACATTCAGCAGACTCCAAGGCCATGGATTCTCCTCCATAGGAAGGCATGTGACCTTAAACTATCTGTTTGCTTTAGAAACTCACCTTAAAACTCCCCAAATTTACTATAAATCCCTTCAGAATTTAGCTCCAACCTCTTTCCTAGCCTCATCTCTAGTTATCACCCGCCCCCCATACCTTAACCTTAGCAGGATCTATGCATTTCCTGGAACACACAGGCTCTGTCATCCCTCTCTGTTTTCCAAATGTCCACCCCCCATGCCCCACGCACATTACGCACATCTCCGTGCATCAGAACCCAGAAGAAACACCATCTTCCCTGAGTCCCAAATTCCCCGATAGGTAGCTGCTTCCTCCCCATGGCACTTTACTGAGGCCTGAACTCTGACACCTGCTGGTACTGGAGTGAGGCCCAGGAGTTGCCCAGGGCATGACAGTTGTGGAGGCACTTGCTTCTTGGGGCAAGAAGCAGAATAATTCACTGAGATATTAATTTGTATTTGTTTCTTGAAAGTATGGTCTCTTGGAGCAGATTCTTCTGAGCTGGGGTGGAAGAAATACAGAACAGGGAGAGAAAGGTGATTCCCAGGCAGGGTAGACAAGGGAGCGGGGTGAGTGCTGTGGGCGGCAGGACCCGGGCAGGCCCTACTCCTTGGCAGAGCCCTGAGAAGAGGCAGGACCTAAGAGGGGAGTGGCTCCCTGTGTATCCAAGCAGCTGGCCTTGGGCACCAGGCTCCTAGGTTTTCAAGGATCCAATGGCCTATGTGTATCATGGGTCTTCTAAATCTCAAGTAGCCAGCCAGGCTTGGACCATGGGCATCCAAGAATGGCCCATGAGGACCCAAAATTGAAGGGGGTCTCCTCACATGCTCTGGGCTATGAAAGACCATAGGACCTTTGCATGAAAGAGGGACAAAGCAGGGAGGGACCCTCAATAATGACTAAGATTGAACTTCCTAGATGCCCAGCAGGATGAGAGCTCAGAGTAGCATTTAATCTCCTTTAAAAAAAGTAAAAGCACATGACATTGATCGCACATATACCTCCATTTGTGAGCCATGACTCATACCTAAAACATTTGTTTCCATGTCTGTCTCCACCACTGGACTATGAGCTTCTCCAGGGCGAAAACCAAAATCCTTCCATCTT
Source organism: Indri indri (assembly GCA_004363605.1). Classification (NCBI taxonomy): domain Eukaryota; kingdom Metazoa; phylum Chordata; class Mammalia; order Primates; family Indriidae; genus Indri; species Indri indri. The sequence continues at coordinate 12,453 of RJWJ010011728.1, read as the reverse complement.
TGCATCATTCTCAGTCCTTGCACTATGCCTGTTGCAAGGCAGGCCCTAAACAAATGCCTGTTAAATGGATGAATGAAAAATGAATCAAACAGTCAAGCAGTAAATTTGAGTCTAAGGGCTCTTCCTGATCTCAGAGTCAATGAAGGAAATGTAAGAAGTACTAGATCCTTCAATTCAATCGTTGTTTGGGAATGTAACTAAGGTCAAACACTTTCCACTAAAAAAAGCCAAAGGTAGAAGGAAGAGGGAAAGAAGAGGGAGATTGAGAACTTGCAAAGGCTTCCTTCTTCCTTAGCCTTAGATTAGCCTCTTTGATTTGGTGTCACACTAGCCTCCCGCAGGCAGTATGAGAAATCAAAGAATTAGCTGGTACCTACATCAGAGTAGTTGACCACCTTTGGTGACTGTTGGAAGCCACCGAGAAATGACCTTGAGGAAATGCTGTTAGGCAAACAGTGCTGCCCTTTCTCCTTCTTTTTTTTTTTTCATGCCTACTGAAAACTCAGAGGTTCACTAGCTGGTTCTTCCGAGTGTGTCTATTCTGCAAAGTCATGATGAGGATAATGTGGTTGAGGGAATCTCTGTTCACGATTGTGTAGTTACCTGGTATCTGAACGCCCAGGACACCCAGACACACAATAGTCCACATTCAAAGGTCTCATGAGATTTCTTTTATCTGCAATTGTAGGATCCCCTCTCCCCAGGAGAAAATATAATGATCCAGGAATCAAACATCTGGAAAATATTCTTGGAGACAATTAGAAAAAAAAATTCTTTTTCATGTAAGTTAATGAACCAGCAGACCGCTCTCCTCTTTCTTCCCTCCCTTGACAGAGTGGCCCATTACAGTGGGGCAGGATGGCAATTTGATGAAAGCATGTTTGTATCACACGGGGGCCTGGCTTTCAACTATCCTTTGGTACAAATAAATGGTAGGATTTCACTTTTCTTTTCATTGTTAGGGCTCCTAAGAGGTCCCCTTTCCTTTTCTATCCAGGGTGGTTTAGCACCTAGTTAAATTCTTTTCTCTTGGACAAACTATTAATAATAGTCTGGCCATTAGTTTCCAGTTTGAAAGATCCTATCATCCTCTTAACTTTCTGTAAGAAATGAAGAGTCTAGACTTTCCCAAGAGGGTGGATGTGGAGGCCAGGAACCTCCATCACCCCAGGGCTATTTGGCCATCTTTCTTCTTCTTCCTTCCACGCCCTTTCTTGAGGTAAGAGTCATCCTATTCCTTCCTTCCTAGCTTCCACTGGAGTCAGAGGGATTAGGCAACTGGTGTGAACCCGAGCCTCACCTGTGGGTGAGGGCTCAGGGCCAGGTTACTCACACAGAGGTCACCATCGCTCCTGCCACCAGCCACAGATTTCGGACAAGAAAGGGCGAAGACCCAGGAGTCTGGCTCTAGTGGCCATAGGCACAGTTTGGCATTGTGACCTGGTAGACATTCTCGTGGCCGAGCACCCCTCCTCACCCCCTCCCAGGTTTAAGTGTAGAGACACAGATTTTAAAACCAAGAGAAGCAGGTCCTAGCAAATCCAGCAGATCCTAGAGAATCTGAGAGAAAAATACTATAAAATTAAAGACTAGGAAAAACAATTTTACCTCTACAAGAACATGTTTTTTTATTTCTAATAGAAATATTGTATACTCATTACATTAGCAAGCTAAACATTGACCTGTCTATGGCCTTTAATAATAGTGTTAGGATAAACCTATAATTCCTATATCGAGGAATAAAGTTAAATGAAATTAGATATAAATGAAGCCAATGTCTCTAACCTTAAAAGCTTCCTAGATGCTTAGGGTTCACTTTAGAATTTTAGGAGTAGTTTGTCTACCTCCTCATCCTCCTCTAAAAAGATGCCGCTTTCTTTCCCTCAAGTGTTAGCAATCACAATGTATTTGACTTGTTTTCCTACTTTATTTCTAGCCTTTTAATGCTTTTTTTTTTTTTTTTTTGAGACAGAGTCTTGCTCTGTTGCCCTGGGTAGAGTGCCATGGCATCATCGTAGCTCACTGCAATCTCAAACTCCTGGGCTCAAGTCATCCTCCTGCCTCAGCCGCCAAAGCAGCTAGGACTACAGGCATGCACTACAACGCCCAGCTTATTTTTCCTATTTTAACTAGAGATAGGATCTCGCTCTTGCTCAGGCTGATATCGAAGTCCTGAGCTCAAGCAATCCTCCTGCCTCAGCCTCCCAGAGTGCTAGGATTACAGGCATAAGCCACTGCACCCATCCCATGCTTATTTTTTTTTAGCTGAAAATTGGCTGTGGATTTATCCTATGTAATTCTTTACTTACTTCATCTATTTCAACAGGCACTTTGAAAATATAAGTTTTCATTTACAATACTGTAAGTCTGGGCAAAATCAGCATTGCATTTGGGGTGGAGGAGTATAACTGATTGATTATCTAACTTCTGTCACATCTTTACTTTCTTAAAATTCTTTGACTCAACATATGTGGGGAGGATGAGAAGTTGTTTGGGGCTTCAAGCACTTTTTTTTTGTAGAATATTCTTTTTTGCTGATGTATTAATACTTCCTTAATATTATTTATAGTAAGGTGTGCACTATACCCTGATATCAGCATGCTTCCAGATGACCTAGCCCCTGATCATTTTATTCTTTTTTCTTCTTCAGTTGTTTATAAACTCCATTTCAAACACAGGAAAGTGATCGCAGAAGTAGGCTAGGTAAGGGGAAAGGAAGACAGAAATGCTTACAAGTTGCAAACAGGAAAAAGAAATTAGGACAACGGGCTTCGGAGAGGCTGCAAACACACTGGTAAACAAACCTTGGCTGCCCTGGAACAACCCCCCTGTTTGTCTTTGCTCTGATGGTGCAATGTGGTCTAGTGGTCTGACCAACCGGGAATTTAGGGCCTGGATTCTCAGTTTTGCCTCTGACTCGCTGTTCTGTACTGACTGGCCTTGGACAGGGTTTCCTGATCTGAGAGATAGGCAGGTTTTCCAACTGTGAGGCACAATGTTTATAAGTGGAAAGGTTGAAAGGGGTGAAGGGCATTATTACAACTAAAGCAAGAACTATCATACATACATGAACAACCGAAGTAAAGAATTTTATTTTGCTGCACCTTTAGAGTTAACATCAATTCTCCCTGCCCTAGCAATTTGTTTGTTTATTTATTCACGTAAGTCTTTTGTTGAAGTCTCTGATAATTCAGGCAGTTTGGAAAGGGGTGGGAATATGTGTGAATAGCAAAGGACATCATGTACTGACAGTTTTTAATAGTTCCCTGTGTTTTGGGCATCCTCTCTGTCCATCCCTAGAACTGATCTTTTTCTCATTAAGAATTTTTATTGTAATGTGTATTTTAGATTTTACAATGTGCATGATTATTTGCATTTTTCTCAAAATGATATTATATGCACACATTATAAAGCAAGATATTCAAACATATCTTTAGATGAAACCACGTTTAAAGAAAGCTCCACTTCTATTAAAATCCCGCGATAGTTGGAGCAGTTCTGTTTAGCCGAGCTTGCTGATGAGTAAAATCCATAAATAGTTAAGAGCCTCCAGCCTGGGGTAAAGAGGAAGTAAAACGGACTGATCTCATGACCTAAAAACACATCCAAAGCTGCAAAATAATTAACTTTTTACTTGGTATTTAAACAAAATATTATAGAGTGAGAATTTGGTTATTTCTGAACTGGATTTTCACCACCTAACATTGGAGTCAAATAAACTTGGAAATATTATGCTTTCTTTGATTTCAAATTGCAGACTTTAATAAGAAAATTATTGCTACTGTTTGTTAAATCACTTAAGAGGAGCTGTATCAAAGTTGTTACTGCTAAGCCTTATGAACAAGTTTACAAAATATAAAGGTTAATCCTTTAAAATTTATATTCACTGTGTAGCAAATTTTTTTTTATAATAAAAGTGTTGAGTACTGTTTTCTATTTAGAGCTCATAGATCTAAATAGTAACAAGCCCTGTTCATCTGGGTGTAGAGGAAGAAAAAGAAACCTATTCTTGCTCCGTGCTAACCCCAAACATAGAGACTAAAGAAATCAAATTTATTCTAGGCTCTGGCTTACAGGGCATAGAAAAATGATCTATCCCAATAGTAACTTTTTCCCCCTTCCCTTCTTCCTTCTCTTTCTCTTCCTTTTTTTCTCCTTTTCTTCCCTTTCTTGCCCCAGTGTGTTTGAGTACCTACTGTGTACCCAGCACTGTGACGCTGAGTGCCTTAGAATTAAAGATAAAAAAGATACGGGGTCTTCAGAGAGCAGATCTGGGAGACAGAGGACAGGAAACCACCTACCTACACCCGGAGGTACTGAGAGCCTGCTCAAGACACAGAGGAGAACCAGGCTGCCGAAGTAGGGTTTCAGGGAGAGCTTCTCAGAGGAGCCGAGCTTTGAACCAGTTGGTACTAAAAGACAGGTAGTGATTGACCAGGTACACGAAGAGAAAGAAGGCAGGGGACGGAATACACAAAAACAGAGAAAGAGAATGCAAATCGACGTGTCTATTTTATTTGGGGGAAGAGGGCAGAGGAGAGTAGGATCAGGAGATGAAGCTGGAGTCTGAGGCAGGGATAAAAACTTTCCATGCCATGCTGTGTCATTTGGATCGATCTCTGTGGGCAAACGGGAGCCACTAAAGGTGATTAGATGTAAGAACGACGTGACCAGATTTGCATTTTAGGAAGATCATTCTGGCACCTTCTGGAAGTGTAAAGGGGTTAAAATTAAGTGCTTCTGGCAGATACCGTGTCATATGAATATGAATTTCCTTTCAGAATAAACCTGGGCCTATGCATTCATCCATGCAGCAAACCTTTATTGAACACCTATTTAAGGCAAAACACCATGCTTCACGCTGTGGAGAATACAGAAAGGGATAAGATACAGTCAACAGCAAGATTCTCAGCACTGCACCCAAATACCATCTTTTTGTGAGACAGGCTTGCTATTGCCTGAACCTTACCCGTGAACCACTATGCATTGTCTGTAATAACCAATTGGTGCACAGCTTAATTCCACTATTCTAAAACTCCCTTTCTTTTGTTTTGAAATGCAAAAGCTCCAGCAAGATTAGTAGCATCTATTCTTCCAGTTTCTTAAAGAATATTTTCAGTGTCAATGACATCTCCCCTGGTACTAACAATTAACAAAAATTGTAACAAAACAGAGAGTAAAACTTCAGTCTTGTAAATCTGCACAATTCCCTGGTCTAGGAGGATGAATTTCCTTCATTTCCAAGAACATTCAAAGTGCTGAAAGTTAATTTAAAAGAAAAAAAAAAAGGCTGGTTGAACATTCTCACTCTAATTCCACTTGTAAGAAAGAAGGAAGGATAGAAATTAGCACCTATCTCAGTGGAGTGTTTTGAGAAATCACTGTGTGAAAATACAGACTGTGATCTCAATCAGAAGCTGCTGCAATGAGATTTTGGAACCAAATTTAGCCCCCAGAGACCAACTTGGCTCATAAGTGGAAACAATTCATCCTACAATTAAATTTCTGGGGCTTTTAGGTAAAAGAAAATCTAAAATAATCTTCATTCATATTTTACACCAATTTCTTTAGGTTTTAGGAATTACAGCACTTGACTATCATGCAATCTTTTCTAAGGGCACTTACACAAAACAATTCCAGTTTTCGAAATTTAAGAAAACCTTTTATAATAAAATAGTTTGAAAGAAAATGAAAAAAATTTGGAAACTCAGGTAGCACTGGAAAGAAGACCATGAGCTGAACAAAGTGAGTGTCACACAGGAACAATAATAGAAAGAGAAATGCAGAACCTGTAGTTCATGCATGAATAATGCAAGAACCATATACATTTATTCATAATAATGGACTGAAGATAATTTGCTGTGGAATAATTGAACCAGAACTAATTGTTGCTCTATGCATTTTATTTTAATACTATAACCTCATATTATAAAGATTTTCATACTAAAATTTAATGTTGTCAAAATCCAATGCTGTATTAATGTCTGATTTTTATCTATATGTGCAATACACATATTGTGGGTTCTATAAACAAATTTTGAGCACAAACACACAAACACTTTTTAGGATACCTTTTAACTTTTTTTGTCTGTGATTAAAATACATATATACCAATTATATAATAAATAGGTCAAATCATTTTGGATCACCAATTACCAGTAGAGGTTTGCTCTTTGGGGAAAATGTAATTCTGTTTATTTCTTTGAAGAAATCTTCAAAAATAATAATGGAGCCTGAAGAATTTATAAAATTAATATGAAGAGGAGGTTGTCAACTCTAGTGAATGCTAGAAGCTCTTGAATAAACTGCTGGAAGTTTATTTGCTCTGTCCAACCACAAAGGCAGGGAGCCTTGCTTGCCTTCAAGCTTCTTCTCCACAGGAGATTTGGTGCCACAGAAAAAGTGGAATGCAAGAAAATGGAAGATGGAAATGGAAACCAAAGAACAGTAAGAAACATCAAACCGTTGGTGCTGTTCTTGTACCAGAGACTTGACGTCAACTCTTGCCTCCACCTATAACTAGCTTTGAGTGCTTAACTACATCAGCCAAGTAGTTAAACTGGGCCTCAGTTTACTCACTTCTAAAATGTAAATAATATTTGTCTTACACATTTCACTGGTTACTGTAACAACGATAAATGATGGGATAAATTCATAAGTGTGTCTCAAATGGTAAGGTGCTGCAACTTTGCAAGGATGGTGAGTACCATTCTTCCTTGGATTGAGTTTTCTCTTGTCTGCTGGTTTCTTCCCTCAGGTTCTGAGAATGCTAACTCAGAACATTGTTGAAGTAAATTTTTTTAGTTTTTAAAAATCCTTTAATCATCAGAAAAGTCTTTTTAGCCTGGTTGAAAGACCTAACTTTGATATTAATCTATTCACATATTATTCTATTCAGATATTCAAGGGTAAATATGGCCCCTTTCCACATTCCAGAAAGCTCAAAATGTTTCATTCAGCGAGGCTTCAAACTGAGACTTTCTGTTCTATAACATTGCAGTTTACAGTTTCTGGTCTTTTTGACACCTACAGTGTTGACCACCTGTAGTACTAGCTCATTGAGTGTACAGAATTTTTGTTAAGATGGGCTTTCCAATATCCACCCTATAGCTACTAGAGTTATGTTAAAACAGTACTGATGAAATGTCACCCTATTTAAAAGCTGTTTTCAGTTCAATTCAGTGAAATTCAGAAAATATTTAATAAGGGTTAAGTCAGGGCTAGATACTTTGCTAGGTACAGAGTGATTCAACAAGGATTTCAATATGGTCTGGGCCCTCTGGTAACCCCACTGCCTGTGAGATGTCACCCAATTCCATGAGATGTCATATTTAAAAAAATATGTCTCCAGTTTAATAAACCAACCATGTGAAAAGCAGTTTTGAGAAAAATGGAGAAATTTAATATGAGTTACTATTAGGTGATACCTAAGAATTATCATTAATTTTGTTTGTGGTAATGGCATTGTGATTATGTAAGAAAAAGCCCATCTTTTTAGAGATACATATCAAAATTAGAAGAGGTGAACTAATAGATGTCTGGAATATACTTTTTTAAAAAAACTCAGAAAAAAAGAAAAAGAAAAGAAAACAAGGTCAATTAACAAATGGATCAAAGTTTTGATAATTGTTAAATGTAGACTCTAGGCCTTTGAGGGATCATTTTATTAATATTATTCTCTCTCTGTGGATGCTTAGAATCTTAAATAATAAACACATTTAAATAATCGATTGCCCAAACTTCTAGCCTTTTTTTCCCCCACCTAGGATAAGCCCCAGCACCTCTAGCAGAGGCTACACACAAGATTTGAATCCTCAAGGCATTTCCTGTTGTGGTGTGCAATGTCTCCACTGTCCTATTTGGTGCAGTCCTTGAAGGGCTCAGCTTTACCTGTACTGGGAAGCCTTTGCTTAGTCGTTCAGATAGAGCAGATTTTGCCCATCTCTAGGTACTCACAGAACTTGGCTCATAGCTCTGCTATGGTATTAGTACGGTCTTATGCTATATATAACTGTATTTGTCTTTTTTTCCTGCTGGAGTGGAAACTCTTTTAGATTGGGCACCATGTCTTAATTGCCTTTCTTTCCCTTTATTTTTCACAGGGCCCGACACAGAGTCATGATGCCTTTGAAAATGACTGCAGGGTAGTAAATTTACCACAGTATTTACTTTGCACAGCACATAGCACAATGCTCATTTTGTGCCCTTGATAAGGATAACCCCCAAAGTATATTTTGGCAGCAAACTGTGCAAATTATATTTTGACTGTGGGGATATAGAACTATGCAAAACTTAGGTGTATTTGTTTAACATAACCTAGTTACTACCACAATTTCTGAAACTTCCTGATTCATTTCAGGTTTTGGGTATTTGATTGACTGGAGCCGGCAGGAACTCATTTTGGAGAGCATCGCTTAACTAGCATAACTAGGTCTCATTCTGGTGCAATGCACACTATTCCTATCCACAAAGTGCTTTTGATTTACCAGGAAATAATTTGACACAGCTTTTTTCCCTTCAGGGAAGTGTGGGTGGCGGTGGCGGTGCAGGGCCGAGGAGCAAAAAGGGGATACTTCAAACAAAGCAGTGGAAAGTTCTTCAGTGCTGTTCTAATGAGATCTGGTTAGATAAAGATTTGCTCTCTATATTTGTTTACACAGAAATTAATTCCACAAATCTTTGTGGAGAGGAATGTTTTATAGGCAAAGGAAACATGTGGTACTTTCTAAGAGGTGAAGCCTAGATACAGATTTAGACTTTGCTAAAATAACTAGTTATCATGTGATCCGATCTTAACGGGCTTTTTAAAATCAGCAAGGGAAATATATTTCGCTAGTTCAGAGTGCTTGTCAGAACCGACTCTGAATGATTTCCATGGGCACGTGGCATGTGTTTTGAAAAATCAGCCTCCTTTGGGAATTGTACTCTTAAAATATTTGTTCAGAGATGTTCAAGCTCTCGGTTCAAGATGCTTGAGCCAGAAATGGGCAAGTCTGGGTAAAGTGCAGTTGTTACAAAGTCTTTGTGTGTGTGTTTGACAGTCGTGGTCAAATATATAGGTGTCATCTCCCTCAAGTCATTTTGACTATCTGTTACCCCAGCTAATCTTAAGGTTCATAACTTTGTTATTTCTCTTAAGGGACAAGTTGAGAGTATAATGTTAAACTTAAGACAGAATCGGTAGCAGTCATTTTCTCCCCCCCCCATTATCCAACCGTATGTGCTTGTTCAAAGAACAAAAATTACTGTATTTTAAAGTATTTGAGCACAGACTGTGATTTGCAACCTTGCTTATTTCCTTAGCCCACCCTAAACTGCATCTTCTTTGTCTCTTTAATCCCCAAAATAATGATAGTGGTGATGTCATTTTGTAAAGAATTCACTTTTTATGGAGCAATTATTTAATAAGAGTTTTAAAAAAATATTATTATAATAGCTAAGGAAATTACAATGTATAAATTTTTTTCCAGGCAAAATTCATTAGTCATGATCAAGGATTACTCAATACTAAAGACTGAGTATACCTAGTAAATATATTTAGGGGTAAATTTGCTTTAGGGGAAAAATGAAGCTTCTAGCTCCTTGATGGAATAATGTGCCCTTGAGTTGAAGTACTTTAGCATCACTGTGAGTTGAAGCCAACTGAATCTTTTTGTTACATTTAAGCCCCGTTTTCTTAGGAATATAAACTCTGTATTTGTTAAGAGACTTACAGATTTGCATAGTCTATGATAGGTTAATCTTTATTGTACAAGTCACTGTTACTTTTATGGGAAGTACTGTTGTGCTGTACGCTACATGGTTATGTAAGTTATGCAGTTTAATGGCAGAATTAGCAGGCACTTTCTCAGCTTACAAATAATAACTTTCTTTTAATAACAACATATTTAGAAACACACAGCCCGAAAGGAGTTTATTATTCAAGTTTCTTTCATTACACAGAATAAGGAAGAAATGTTTAAGAATTCAGTGAAAATGTTACAAAATATCCTCTGAATCTATAATGTACACATCTTATATACGACATCCTTAAGGCTATGCAATGAAAATAGTGACGAGTAAACAATGAAACAAAAGGAAATCAATTTACCAAACCCAGAAAGGTGAAAGCATTTGATGAAACACAACTCCACAAAGAAATGTGAAGCGCTGACAAAACTGTTATATAACCTTCAATTTATTTTAATAACACTGGAAGGGCAGATGTCATAGTGTTTCCTGGAAATCTTTTTGAGGTTTCCAGGATGTGTTCCCATTAATTTTTTTTTTACAGCACCTACCATATTGTGCAACTTATAACCAGCATTGACTAATTTGTATTATGTTCCTTCTTGAGGCTGACTCAGGTCTAGTTCTCCTAAAAAGGTTTTGTCTGAGCAGGATGAAGGAGTCATATGCAAAGAAGCTTCTCCATGCAGGACAGAACACAGCCTCAGGAAGGTCACAGGGGTCAGGCTGATTACCTCCTCCAGCTCTGGCAAGCAGAGGGCTCAGCTGGGTTACCCAAGTTCACAAGGAGCTATTGACATTCAGCAGGGGACTGTCTGGGCCTCTTATTAACTCTTCTGTGCCCTGTTTTCACATTGCAGTGAGGCCAAAAGAGAAGCCGTAAGGTAACTTTGCCTCAACTGATTCATGATTGAAGAAGTGAACCTTTAAAACTAATGTCTAATAAATCTTTTACACATGGAATCAATCATCCACCTAATCATTTAAAAAATGCTAGATAAAACTCAAGTAAATGTGTCCCACGTTTGTTCATGATGCAGTAAATGTTTATGTCTGAGGTGGGGAACATAAAGAGATATGTTTTATCTTCCCACCAAGAATTGCCACTGTCTTTAATCGAAAAGGCCATGTATGATTTTTAAATAGGCCATGCAGTTGCAATTCTTTGTCACTTAAAAGTATGTTTCCCCTAGGTTGCTCATGGAAAACTAACCTCAGGGAAACCTTTACCAACTCATCATCTAAGATGTGAAGTCACAGTTTTACAGAAGTACAGAAATTGCGGGGCTTGGTGGCTCATGCCTGTAATCCCAGCGCTTTGGGAGGCCAAGGCAGCAGGATTGTTTGAGGCCAGGAATTTAAGACCAGCCTGTGTGGCAGGGCGAGACCCTGTCGCTATGAAAAATAGAAAAATTAGCTGAGCGCAGTGGCATATGCCTGTAGTCCCAGTTGCTTGGGAGGCTGAGACAGGAGGATCGCTTGAGCCCAGGAATTTGAAGTTGCAGTGAGTTATGAAGTTATGATGACACCATTGCTCTCTAGCCTGGACAACAGAGTAAGACCTTGTGTCAAAAAAAAAAAAAAAAAAAGTTCCAAACTTGTCTAACTCTATTAGGTTACAGACATGAAGCTCTAAAATGGTAAGCCTGTTCCTTCAGGCTTTGACATCCTGCTGACACATTATGTGACTTAACCTCTATAAACTGATTTGTAAATTGAGAACAATAGTTAATTAACCCATGAAGCATGTTTGTGTAGTAGCAATGGGAAGACTGACTCACTGGTAAATCCAGGGGCCTCTAAATCATCTATTGTCCCCAGCTTTTCCTTGTTTAGCATTCTGCTGGCCCTAGAACACACACGGTGCTGAATTCTCAGTTCTCTCCTTTTATTACTAATGACTCCTGCAAATGGCTGAGGATCTAAACACAGGTGGAGCCAGTTTTTATTCAACTATTATGTTTTTAAAAGAATTAAGCTTCTTTTAAGGGCCAAGGGCTTGTAAGACCAAATCCCTACCCTCAAGGAGCTTAAAGTTTAGCCAGAAGACATGGAGCTATAAGCAATGTGGACAATGCTAAAAAATCCAAATAAATAATTCAGAGTTCAGGTGGGTTTGGGGAGTTAGGAGTTATCCAATTTGCTTTCTGTCTTTGTCGGATGACCTAGCTAACTGCCAAATCTATACTTGAGCTAAGAAAACAAAAAGACCACGTATACAGAGTCTTTCAATTTTGACTTTAATCACAAATGAAAACAGAAATTCTCCAATCTACCTCTTTCTATAACATCTGACACTATTGACCATTGTCTCTATTGTGGACGTTCTGGGAGCTGGGTCAGTCTTAGTGTTTTTCATTTAGCATGAGTGAAGTGAATTGGGCAATACTAGTCCTGAACGATTTTTGGCTTTTCACCTTTCTATCGCCATACTCTTTCACTTGATTTCAGTCACCCCCTGTTTTAGTCCATTTTGCATTGCTGTAAAGGAAATACCTGAGGCTGGGTAATTTATAAAGAAAAGAAGTTTATTTGGCTCACGGTTCTGTAGGCTGTATGAGAAGCATGGTGCCAGCATCTGCTTCTGGTGAGGGCTTCAGGAATCTTCCAATCAAGGCGGAAGAGACCGGGAGCAAGAGAGGAAGGAGGTGGTGCCAGGCTCTTTTAAACAACCAGCTCTCCTGTGAACTAACAGAGTGAGAACTCTCACTCATTCCCCAGGGA
>RJWJ010011727.1:0-43647 GCA_004363605.1 Indri indri | reverse complement strand
GAGTCAAGGCAAATTGTGAGGGGATGCAGAGATTTGAGAGTGTGGAGCATGGGAGAAGAGGGAGCTATTGGAAAAATCTTCAAGCACAAAACACTTTATAAGTCTTCAAAGCACTTTTAAAGTCAATCTGATATGTAACTAAAAGCTAACAAAACTACACGTCCATATCCCTCACCTAGACCACATCCACTCTGGGCATATAAAATCCAAGACGCAAAGTTTTATGAGAGCTGGAACCCATAATGGGTCTCCCTGTCAGGAAGCTGATGAAATAAGGTTTCTGATAACCTAAGCCAGTGGTACCCTAGAGCACAGACAATGGCTTTGCCCCACCAAGGCCATATAAGGAAATTTGGACTTCCGGGAACAAGGTCCGTGGACTCTGTGATAATAATCCCTGCAATAGAATACATCTTGTCCAATATCCTTAGTTTATCGATGGGGAAAACCAGAGTCTAAAAAGGGGACTTACTGGTTTAATGTCACTAAAGTAGATAGTAATTCCACCCTCCTCTTCTTTCTTGATGACAAAGCCCCGGTTTTATTTGGGTAATCACTTTCCATATGGCCACATGCTCAGAAAAGAGGCTCATGGCCAACCCCAGAGAGAATGAATCATGACAGGTCAAAGTCAATCATAGTGGTCTCATTGCCTGCAGTAATGATTGGTTTAGTCACGGTTATGTGACCAACCCTTGTCAATGGGATCTGCAAATAGTCTGCCAGAAAATTTTTAGGAAATATTTTTCTCAATTAAAAGCAAGAAACAGCCAAACCCAGTGGCTCACACCTGTAATCCCAGTACTTTGGAAGGCTGAGATGCAAGAATCACTTAAAGCCAGGAGTTCAAGAACAGCCTGGGAAATATGGTGAGACTCTGTCCCTACGAAAAATAGAAAAATTAGCTGGGTACAGTGGTTTGCGCCTATAGCCCCAGTTACTCAGGAGGCTGAGGCAAGAGGATCACTTGAGCCCAGGGGTTTGAGGCTACAGTGAGCTATGATGGTGCCACTGCACTCCAGCCTGGGTGACAGAGCAAGACCCTGCCTCAAAAAAAAAGAAAGAAAGAAAGAAAGAAAGAAAGAAAGAAAGAAAGAAAGAAAGAAAGAAAGAAAGAAAGAAGAAAAAAACACATGGAAAGTAATACCCCAAATATCTCTCTTCTTCATGGGATACTGCAATGTCCACATGTGGCACCTAAAACTTCTATAGCCACAATACAACCATGACAGGAAAGCTAAGCAGAAAGATGGCAGGTTCTGAGTCCTCGATGAGGTCATCAAGCTGCAACTCTGGACTTCTTACTGTATGAGCTAATATGTCCTTATTGTTTAAGCCGCTTTTTGTCTTACTTTCAGTTTCTTGCAATCTAAAGCATTTTAGTTGATACAATCACACAGAAAGTTTGTGGCAGAGCTAGGACTGGAATCTAAATGTCGTAACTTCCATGTCAGTGAAAGCCTCTATTTAAGGGACTGGTGAAGCCCATGAGCAGCTCTATCAGTCAGGATGGTCTAGGTTAGGCTGCAGTAAGAAACAACGCCAAATTTCAGCAGCTTACAAGAGCAAGATTCTATCTCTTGCTTGTGTAACTCACCCGTCAGGGTTGGAGGAAGTTCTGCTTCAGGGACCTAGGCAGATGGAGAAACTCTTCTGAAATACTGCTGGTCTTGTGACAAAGAAAAAAAAAAGCATGGCAAATCATGAACTGGCTCCTAAAACTTCTATTCAGGAATGATCTGTGTCACTTTCATTCACATTTCTTTAACCAGAGCAAGGCACATAGTCCGACAATATAAATGAGAAAAGGAAGAACAATTTCCTTATAAAAACACTGTGTTTAGTCTATATTTAATGCTTCTAAGAAAAACTAAGCACCTAGAGGTAACTAGAATGACCACTGAATTGGTTTGGAAACATCACTAAATTTTAGGATATTTTATGAAAACAGAAAAACTGCCATGCCTTTTTACACTAAACTCTTTTCAAAAATATTTTTCATCACAGAATGATTACGTGTCCATTAAAATTTTTTTTACAAAACAGTAAAGTGTAAAAAAAATAAAATGCCTTTTTTTGCAATCTCACCTACTGTAGACAAATCACCGATAATTTGGTATATGTCTTTTTCTATGTATATTCATATGTCTGTACATATGTGTACATTTATGTATATTTATACATTTTTTTTACTTTTTACTTTTTATAAAAATCATTTTATAAAATTATACATAATTTTTTACACCTTGCTTTGATCCCTTGTGTGAACATTTTTGCTTGTCGATACATAATTACTTCTTTCTTTTTAATGATTACATAATATTTTACTTTGTGTATATACCATAATTTATAATGTATTATAAATACATTATTTATATCATAATTTCTCTAGGAATGGACATTTAGGTCATTCTAATTTTCACCATCACAAAAAATTCTGTACTGATCATCCTTTCATGTACAGATACAGATCTTTTCACACTCTCTGAATATTTCTGTAGGATAAATCCCAAGAAGTAGAATTGCAATGAGAAAAGGTGCACATTCAAAATTTTGATAGATATTGCCACATGGCCCTCCAAAAAGCTTATACCATTTGTACCATTGCCCTGGTGGACCCACTGAATCCAGCCATCTGTGCGTTATACAGTGATCATTTTAGACAAAAATACATGCTGAGATCCTTATATGTAGTCAGTAAAAAACATACAAAAGACATATTTATAATGGTCCCTCTCCTCAATGACCTTAAAATGAGTGAGGGAAAGAGAAGAGACATATGAAAATACTAAAAATACATAAATCACTTAGATAGTGTAGGACACTGGATCAGACACAGGCTGAGACAGCTGCAAAGAAGCAGATATGCTAAGGGAGTGTTCGGTGAAGCAAAGGGTGTCCCGTGTGGGGACAGGGAAGGCTTCCTGGAAAGAAGCGATTTTGTTCGTTACCATTGGTGGAGGGGGAGCAGAAACCTGGAGGGGCTATTGCAATAAGGTTGATGGCAGTGCTGGGAGAAGGGGAGAGAGGCAGCTTTTCATGGGCTGATGAGCTCACAGGATTGGCATGTTGAGCTATTGACATTAGGGTCAGAGTCTCTACTTCAGGCCAAGGTTTAACCATCTGTCTTGGGTCATTTTCCCACAAACCATCTTAGTAACAGAAGATTGGTCTGAATGGCCCATATAAAGAAGTGAGACTAGAAGAGTTCCGACTGCATCTGAATCCCTAAGCTAAAAACCACCAACATAGCTCAACTGTTTCATTCCCTGGAGAAAAAAATGAAATCAATCAACCCAAAGGATATGTCTGAATCTCTAAAGGGTCTAGATTCTTAGGCCCTTCATGAATCCCTTAACCTTTAGCTTTCACTAGAATCTTAAACAAATAGAGTATGAGAGTATCATTAATCCCCTTGCAAGCTTGGATTTCCAGGAAAAAGATCAAAACCAGTTTGAAGCTTAGAGGTCAGGATACAAATGTACGATACAAATGCTGCCACATCCCCCTTCCAAGCCCACGACATCACCAACTGATCACAAAACTCTTTTCCACTAGGCCTAGAAACAGCCTCAGAATCCTTCTCAACACAGCCTTCCCAGCAACCACTACTGATCAATTGGAATTGGCACTGGTATCGATGCCTATTTGTCACCTGGTCTATAGCAAGAGATAGTCATTTTCTCACCAAGTGTTCTCTCCCGTAGGATCATCTATCACCTCACCAAGCATGAGTCTTTCTCAGAAGAAGCCACAGGCATCGAGATCTCATCCAGGCCCACACTGGGAAGTGTGGGAAGGCCAGTTCACCTCCTCCAGTGCTCGCCACCAGCACAGCAACCTCTCCTCCAGGCCCCAATATTCTCATAAAAGCGTTTCCATGAAGGTATTAGCTCTTCATCCATTTTCCTGCCACCTAGAGGCAGTTACTTCCATCATGCTCTCTGAGTGCCTACTGAGTTCCTACTATGTGCCAGTCCATGTTCTACACGCTGGCGATGCAGGAGCAAACCACATGGACAAAACTCCCTGCCCTCGTGGAGCTTACATTTGAGCAGAAAGACACAGACAAGGAACCAAGTAAACAAGTGAAATGTATAGTGGTTAGCCAATGCTCAATGCCAAGGAGAACCCAGAAAAGCAGGAAAGGGGAATAGGGAGTGTTGGCAGGTGGGGAATAGATTGCAATTTTTAAAAGGGAAGACTTTAGTGGAGATAAAATTTGAGTAAAGACCTGAAGAAGGTGAAGGTGAAGGTGACGGCGAAGGATGTGCCAGGCAGATGTCGGGGGAAGAGCATTCCAGCGAGAGGCCCTGAGGCAGGAGCAGGTCAGCAACAGTGAAGAGGTGACTCTACTAAGTAGACAAATTGGGGAGGGTGGGAGAGGTGCTCGGAGAATGAAGGAAGGCGGTGGACGTGGGGGTGGGGGTTACAGATCATAAAGGGTCTCAGTGTGGGGGCAAAAGAAGGATCATCAACATGCGTGATCTCTGCCTTCACCGAGGTTCTATTCATCATGGGTCACAATTAATAAGGATGTTATTATGGGTGTTTGTTCTGAATATGACAAATTTGGCAAGTTTATAAAGAGAAGGTACAAGGTGCCATGGGAGATATAACAGGACAACGTGATGGCATCTGGTGATCAGGAAAGTGTCCCTGAAGAAGGAGACCTCTAAGCTGGGCCCTGAAGGGATAAGAATAAGGAGGTGAATGCCCAGCAAAGAAGGGCAAAAGAACATGCTCAGCAGAGGAAACGGCATATGATCCAGGAGGCTGGGGAGGCTCAGGGAAGAGCCGTGGCCTTGGTTTTACCCTGTTTACGAAAAGATCTCTCTGACGGCCACGTTGCCGTCACGCTAACCTCTGAGATTCCTGACTGGGAGCCGGCCTTGTTGTCTGATTGACTGTCTTGAAAGTACACTCTTCATTTCTGGTCAACGGAGCTGCTTCCTCCCATTCATTCTCATGAAATAAAGCCTTTCCTTCTCCTCACCTGTCCTGGGGTAGGTAAGTCCCCAGAGATGGTTTTCTACAGCAGGCATGACACATATGTATGAGAATTCTTCTCATAGAGTTAGGAAAAGAAAAATCTGTTTTCCTCTGTTTCAGGCATTTTCCATACAGAAACTTGACAGATCAAAAAACCATTTCAAACTGGGATGAAACCATATGGCTTCCAGAATCATACATTGTTTTACAAGGCTCGATGACTGAAACTGCCTTTTTCTCTCTTGGTGGAAATGAACCAGACTTTTCCCATTTGCTATTCATGGTCATTCCACGAAGGTTAATTAATTCATTTGTTACCCATGTAGACAGGATGTAAGGTGTCACAGGTGATCTGGAACGTCAAAGACGACATTTCTTCCTCCTGCCTGAAATCATCTTGAGCCCTCAGTTTTTCTCGAAAAACAGTGTTTACAAATCTCCAGGCAGTGAGATTTTGTTCTTGTTGTTTGGTTGTGCTCTTTGTATTCTCAAGTCCGTGGTAGATTCCATACTCTAAATGAGGTCTCAAAAATATTTCTGATTAAAAATTTATGCAGCTCATGACAGCCTCTTTCTAGAACATAGCCCCTGACTAATTCATGTTCACTTACCCTGCAGTTTTCTATTTATAATATTGTACAATTTCTGTGTATTTGTATTATAAATTATTAAATGACATCAAGGTTTTATTTTGATGAGAGAATTTTTGATGAATTTGACAGTGTAATTACTTCAGATCCTGCTCTGGATTGCTGGGAAAATATTTAATTTTATTTACCTCAATGAATAATTAAAGCGTACAAGTGGTGGGCCCCCTTGCTGTGCCTTCTAGCTTCTTACTTGTGTTTGCTTCTTGCTAATTAAAATAGTGATGCTTCTATGTGTAGTGACTTAGAGAAATAAATTACCAATGAGCAGGCCTGTGGGACAAGACTTTAGAAACCTAAAAGGAAGAAGAAAGGAAGGAGGGAAATGATGAGAACTTGGCTGTGTTTTATTTTATGTTTTCCTTGCAAGAGCAAGAAGAGGGAAGAGCAATATCCTTGTTTATTTAGTGAACTACCCTCTCCAATTCTAGAAACTTCCTATCCGCTGGCCTCCTCGATTCAAAAAAGCAGAAATCATGAATGGTAACAGCAACTGACTCTGGGAAGAGCACACCACCACCACAAAGCCCAGAGGATAATTGACTGTCGTAGATGCTATCCTACTGGGCCCATGGATTGCATCTTTATATGATTTCCATTTGGTTATCATATAATTCTGTAGGTAGGCACAAGGCCAACTTTAAAATTCTGACCTGAGGATGAGAAAGTTCAGGTTCAGTTTGACAGATGAGCTAGTCCTGCCTCACTCACAAGTATGAAGACCCAGGTTTCCTGATGCTTCATCCACTGGGATCAAGGAGGCATTGAACAATATTTTTTCTCACCACCTGATTTTAAGCAGTCCAAAATAATAAACATGTTATTAGTCATTCAGTATATTTTACCAATAATATATATATATATACACATATGTGCTAATATATATACCTATAGATAAATGCAAAAATACCCTGATACCAGTGGAAATAGCACTGAACTACAGATCAGCAGGAGCCCTAGATAAAAATTCCATTCAGGGTGATAATGGAAAAGTCACTGTTTCACCCCAGACCTCAGTTTCCTTATCCAAAAATGGAGACAATATTGTTAACTCATCTCATAAAGCTATAAACATCTAATAAGATGGTGCAGAGGAAGAACTCGGTCAGTCCTAGCTAATCCTACAGTCAGGTGGCACGTAGAGTTACATATGACACCGGGCACATCGACCACCTCTTGGTCATCTTTGTGCCCCCAGCCCCTAACACAATGCCTGGCATGTTGTGATGCTCATTTCAAGCGTATTCAATAAATGAGATGCATGGCTGGCTGAGTGACTTTCTGCTATTCCATGACTGGACCTAAAGCCCTTAATTGCATCCTAAAGTCCTTAAGAGCAGGACATTACCTTGTTCTTTTCCATCACTCAGGATATTGCCTGAACACAGATGATGCTAAAAAATGCCTGCTGATTTTTACTGGAATAGAACACACAGCATCATCCACACCGATCCAAGCAGGGTTTGGCAGTTGCTTTTCCCGGGAGTGTTGCCTGAGGCAGGGGCTGTAAAAATCCCGCAAGTGCTGAGGGCATCTCGGTAAAGAACAGGGCATTGTTTGGAGCCGGAACCCCTGGTGAGCGAGGTCTTTTCCAATCAAAGGCCCAGTCTCTGGCGTGTGTTCCACAAGCCCCTAGGGCCCAGCTCTCATTGTGTGGTGTGGCCACTGGGGGCAGGGGGACGCCTACCTCCCAGACTGTATCGATTAGCTGCTCCATCTGCCACACTGCAAACAAGCAGCGCGGTCCCCCATTGGATGAGAATGTCACCCATGGTAACAGATCCTCACAGCTGGCGTCTGACCACAGGACCCTCTGGGAGGGAATAATCAGATCCTGAAAAGCAGTCAGCCCAAACCAAGCTAAATGCAAAACGAAAAATAAATAAATATCTGATCTAATCTCCTCCCTCCCTTCTCAATCCTGACTCCGAAGAGACGGTCCCAGAGCACCAGACATTATTTGCAAGTCGCACCATCACAGAAGGGGACTGGCGACCCCCGAGGCAGATTGTTCTAAGGTCCGGAGTATAGTTCTCTGTGAGAACTGTAACTCAGAGACCTTCCTGAGATGGTTCTGCAGCTGTAAGAATGCAGTAAAACTCTGCTCCGGCCACTCCAAGTTCCAATTCTTTCCAGAGAGAGAGTGCTTGTGCGCTCTCTCTCTCAATCAATCTCTCTCTCTCTCTCTCTCTCTCTCTCTCTCTCTCTTCTCCCTCCCCTTCTCCATCCCTCTCTCTTCCAGATCTTGTCCTCTCCACCCAGGAAAATCTTCCTTAAACATCTTTTCCTCTGGGGATCTTACCTGGGCACTCCCCCGCAGACTACATACGGTGGCCCTGATGCTATTGACTCTTGCACTCTGTGTTTTCCCTGTCATACCTGGCTGTCTGTCCTGCCAGGCTAAAAGCACCTGAAGAGCAGGACCTCTGTTTGTCAAGCCAACTATTACATTCTCAGCACCTAGCATGGTGCCTGGCACACAGCAGATGCTCAATAACTATTTATTACATTATTAAACAAACGTGGCCAGGTGCAAAGCAATCCTTATAGGGCTTCTGGACATCATCAGACTCTAAAGATGTCCATGCCAGGAGTTTGTCAGTTTCCAGTTATTGAACTGGTCTAGGTCAGACATGAAGGAATTTGTCAGAAAGGCCCTGGACTAGCTTATAAAACTGAAGGAAAAGCTCTGGGGACAAGGGCAATTCCAGAGAACTCTGGGATGGGGAATTCTGTAGGTCTTTCTCTTTTCTCTTCCTCTCTCCTCCCCCAATTCCTCTCCCCGTCCTCCCCTCCACTTTTCATCCCTGTTTGTCACTGATATCAACTTCCTTCTTGCAGACTTCAAAAGAGCTCTGGGATCATATTCTTATCACTTTATGATCAGAGGAAAGTTAGGATTTCCCTCGCCCATTTTCGGGAATGGTATCTCAAGGAAGAATTCTACTGGCCTGGCCTAGGTCACATGCCTACCCCTGGACCAATCACTGTGTCCAAAGGACAGAATACTATGATATGACCATTTCACATCATGTGTCTACCTCAAGGTTGCGGTAGGGAGAGTAGCAGAGAGAAAAGGATCTATTACCCCTGCGTGCAGGAGAGAGGCTGGACCAACACGAACAACAGCCACTTGCACATGGAATTGATGGACCCCTTTTCTAAGAGTCCCAGAGAAAACAGAGTGGACCCAAGGGAAATCAAACAACAGATCTAAGAGAAATTCAGTGACTAGATCTTCAGATTCTTTATATTGAGCTTCCACAGAAAGCTCCTATTGTTTGCACATTTGTTTCAGGAATGCTTATGCCATCTACCAGTTACACTGAAGTTCTGCAAGGTCAGAGACCAGAAACCAGATCCAGTCTTCATCTCTTCGTGCCTTATTTGTTGCATCTGCTTCCTGAATGATTTACTTAATTCTAGTCTCCTCTCAGCTGAGTCCATCCCATAAGGTATTGCCAACCCCATCTTCCTAGATTCACATTTTCCTGTTTTTACATTCCTCTTTAAAACGCACTAACTCTCTTCTTTCCCATCCACTTCAACTTCTCGATCTGGACTTCAAGCCCACTCCTACCCAAAAGCTAATAACAGCATTTACCGTGCCCCAGTCTTTGTTCAGGAGCATTACATGCATTATCATTAAAGCCTGTAAAATAGCTAGCGTGCTTTTTCTTATCTGAGCACCTACTGTGTGCCCAACACTATACTTGACATTTTCCATGCGTACCAAATTTAACCTCATTTATCCACATATTAACATTTTGACAGACTCCTGCTCTACAGATGATGAAACTGAAACTCAGAGAGACTATGTATTTCACCCTCGGTCACATAGCAAATAAGGAACCAAGCTAGAAATCAAGCCACTGTCTGTCTGACTCTAAAACCTGGTCTCTTTCTTTTAGGCTATGCTGTCTCCTAACTCCACCTGTGTTCTGCTGTTCCCTGCGATCAGCTCCTCTGTGGTCCAGCTGGTCCCTCTGCCCTCTGACATTGACCCATCTACTCATTTCCCCCTTCATGTCAGCCAATGCTCTTCTCCAGAAAGGCATTTTTGGAGCCTCCCTCTCTTGCATTCAGAAGGAAGTATCTTCCAGCTTGTAGTCTCACTGACCCTGAGATGTCCCATGCCAGCATCACCGATACTCCAAGTATCTTTTCTTTCATTCTGCATAAACTTCTCTCTCCAGGTCCCATTCCCTCACTGTCCTGCTCTGTTCTTTATACATAATCTATGCATATAACAGGGGATAATAAGTGGAGTACCCCAAAACAAGATATATTCTCTACATGAGGAGCTCTCAACCGGGGGCAATTTTGTCCCTTCAGGGAACATCCAGCAATGCTTGGAGACATTTCTGGTTGTCACAAATGGAGGCAGGGGGTGCTACAGGCATCCAGTGTGTAGAATGCAGGGATGCTGCCATGTATCCCACAAGGCACAGGACAGCCCTCCACAACAAAGAATGCTCTAGTCCAAAGTGGCAGCCATGCTACAGTTGAGAAGCCCTGATCTACATGGATAAGGGAAACTAAAAGTCGCAACCAGACATTTCAACTTTTCATTTTAGAGCCTGACATATGCACCTTAATCTTGGATTCCAGAGATACCTGAGGGCCCTTCCCTTTTGTAAGCCAGCAGACACTCATTTATTCCGTGGACAGTTGCTGGTGTGTACCCAGCAGGTTGCCAAGACACACGAAGAGGCATCTCCTGCAGACAGCGTGGTGTGGTGTCGTTAAGAGTATTATCATTGTCATATTTCCTGTTTTCAAATCCCAAGCCTGCCATTCTCCAGTCATCTCCTTGGACAATTTACTTAATCTTTCTGAATCCCAGTTTCCTTATCTATAATATGGGAATAACATAATAATCCTAAAAATGATAATCTATGGAAAGCACATGACACTCTACTTAGCACAGGGGGAAAGTCAGCTACTCTTTTCTTTATATAACAGTAAGCAATTGAGAGACTTTATAATACAATTATAGGTGTGAGTTAGTATTTCATTTTTGACAAATGCACTGGCCATTATTATTTGAACTATGATGAATCCACAGCTATAATCATCTGCTTTTGTACAGATGGGCATTGCCCCAGGTGCAAAGCTGTAGAGTACAATGGTGAGGGCGTGTTCTGGTCAAGATGAGATGCTTGACACATCTCAGGTGCTTAAGGTGCATGGATGTTGGAGAATGAGGGTCAGTGGAACTTAGCTATGGGTTGAGGACAGATTACAAAAGGCCTGGCTGAGGAGTTAGAACTTGGTTCCTCAGGCATCAAAGACCAGTGGGGACTTGTAGCAGGCAAGTGTCCTATCGGGTCTATCTGTTAAGGAGAGCACTGTGATAGCATATTGGAGGTTGCTCACTTCCTGCATTGTAAACCCTATGATGCTCTCCCAATCTTGGTTCCTCAAGTTCAAGTGAAATGACTTCGGAATCGCAGGGACTCAGCCACCAGAATACTATAAACAAATATCATCTTCCTGAGAGGCTGTTTGGCAGTAGGCCTTAGATGCCTTAAAATATGCATGTCCTTTTGCCCTGGAAATACCACTTTTAAGAATCTATCCTGAGAAAATTATGAAAATGTACAAAATATTTACCTATAAGAAAGCTCATTTTTAGCATTGTTTGTAGGAATGAAAAGCTGAAAACCCTAAATGTTCAATAATAATTAACAGGTTAAGTAAATTAAGACACAATGACTTACTATGCAGCCAATAAAGCCACATTATTGACACGTGGAAAAATAGGTTGCAAAACTTCACAGTGTATCATGCTTTTTTAAAGTATTTACACAGTCACATGGACACACACACACACACACACACACACACACACAAGTCTCTGTATGTTACAAATGCCCTTATAACCCAGCTTTTTCTTTCTGGTAATTTATCCTAAGGAATTAATGAAAGTAGAAATAGCAATATATGTAAAAATGTGTGTATGCATAAACCCACACACATGCACAGAAAATAGTATGGAAGGGTATATACCAAGGTATTAATGGTGCTTGCTGTGGGTAAAGGGATTATAGGAGATTATTATATTTTTTTTCTTTTTGATTTTCCAAATTTTCAAATCTAACAGGAGCGGTTATAATATTTATAATGAGATTTTTTAATTTAACAAAACTAATAAAGGTAAAAAAGTTTCATCCTCATCAATTAAGCCTAACAGAATTTTAGAAAATTTCTGATCATATTTCAATTTTTTAATCATTACAGGGAGATAGGCTAAGCCATACTTTCAAATTGTTGTCAACTTTCCCTAGACTTCATTGTATTTTAAATTTGGTGCATGCTGAACTTAGTATACACTGAGCTGCCAATACTTGTTCACCTGCATCCTAAGTGATGTGGAGCTACAAGGAAAAGGTAACCCATGTAATTCCTTTCCTCACATTACCCGTAGTCCACCTAGAATAAACAATATATATGTGCCGGGCATGGTGGCTCATTCCTGCCTGTAATCTTAGCACTCTGGGAGGCCAAGGCTGGAGGATCACTTGAGGTCAGGAGTTCAAGACCAGCCTGAGCAAGAGCGAGACCCTGCCTCTACTAAAAATAGAAAAAATTAGCCAGTCGTGGTGGTATGCACCTGTCATCCCAGCTACTTAGGAGGCTGAGGCAGGAGGATCACTTAAGCCCAGGAGTTTGAGGTTGCTGTGAGCCGGGCTGTACCACGGCACTCTAGCCTGGGCAACAAAACAAGACTCTGTCTCAAAAAGAAAGTAAAAATAAAAAAATATACACATATATATATTATATAAATATATATGAAGGAGAAACCAGGCCTAATTCAAGACCACTCTTGATAAAGTGCCAAATCATGAGAGACAGCTGCTGTGTTGTATAGAGGTTCAGAGAAGGAGAAGATAATTATATATTGGAAGGGTCCAAAAAATCTTCAGACACACAAAATAGATGGGATCAAAGGCAGAAAGGCAGCAACGACTGGGGTGAGCTTCAGAGACAGCAAGAGGCCAGCTTGGCTTACACGCTGAGTTCCGGTTGAAGGCTGCAGACAGCAAGGACGATTTAGAGAGGACCCTGGCTGCTGGGGTCAGGAATTTGGACGATGATGTCTTTGTAATAAAGCTCTGGGTCTACGCCTAACAAAGAGACAGGTGATTTGAAAATATTAAATAGGAAGAAGTCATTGATAACTCAAGGATTAATCGCCTAGAAGTCAACTGAAAGAAGCAAATAAATACAAGAAGAAGGAGCATAATAAGCTCTCTAAACAAACCCCCAAACCCACCCTAAAAATATGGTTTTGGAAAACGGGTAATGGTTCCTTTCAGCAGGAAGCAGCCTTCAGGGACCCCAAGGAAGTGGCAGGAGATGAATGGGCTCAAGGAAAGGGGACGCTCGTATTGACAAACGGTGGCTGAGAAATTTGGATGAAACGCCAGGGAGGGAACACTTGTTTCAGTCCCCGAAATGAGAGCTCTATAATGAGTGAAATTCATTATCTTAAACTTTCGGCTACGATGTGTAATTGTTAACCTCTGCTGCTTTGGTTCAAGGTTCCCTTCAGTAAAATATATTGTTTGCCATCAAAGCTGATGTGGATTAGGAGCTGGGCACGTGCCCTCCCTTTCAGGTTATATTAATATACCAAAATCGATAAGATGCCATAGCTTTCAAAAGTAGTAATAAAACACCCTAAAATATTCCCAGAATATGTCTATAAATTATTTGTTCAATGTACTTATGTTAAGAAGGTTGTCAGTTACAATGCTCTGGAAGACTCTAAAATTACAAGCCATCGTATTTGTATTTGATAAAGCTCTTGCTGTTTTGGGTCAGAGGGGATTATGCTGTGGGGGGAAAAATCATTATTTTCCCTAATAAATAAATTACTTGCCTATATTTCACGTATCACTCAGGCCAGCCAGTATTGAAGGTTTAAATAATAAATAACAAATAGCTCCATTCATTTATTAATCATGATGCATCACTTGTGTGTGAGTACATATGTGTGTGTGTGTGTGTGTGCATGTGTGTGTGTGTGTGTGTGTGTGTGTGTGTGTCTCGAGTGTGAGTTTCCTTTTAGACTGGTGGGTGACAGATTAAACAACAGTCATCTGAAAGGATGAAAAGTCACGCCTCTGGAATCACTAACATTTTTCCAGCTCACAAAAATCATCTAGTGCTGTGAGACCTTTTCACTTGGCCAGTGCCCGATGCTGAGGACTGTGCCGGGGTAACGTTCTGGAAAGGCACAGAGCCACCCTAATGCATTTAAACCGAGATTTGCTAACCGGCCCCCTCCCTTACTATTACCTCTTCTCAATGGAGCACCGAGACAGATATAGTTCTAGGGAGAAAAGAGAAAGAAAAGAGGATGATCAGACTCTCTTCAAAACTCTCCTCTTTTATTTAGCAAAAGAAGAAAGGAGGTTAGCCATGTCTATTTCAGGCAGTTTATATCACCATGAGCCCTGGTTAATTAACTGATCCTACAGATGTATCAAGCTCCACCAGATTTCCACAAAGCAGCCCTCGCCATTACTCACAGGGCCCCTCCTATTTGAAGCAGACAGAGGCAGGTCGACCCAGGGTACCCGTTTCCACAAAAAGCCAGCTAAGAAATATACTGCACTACATTCCGTCCCCCAGGGAATACCTGGACCAAGGAAGCAGCTGGACCTCGCAATGAGTTACCGTTGGCACCAGGCCAGAGCAAAAGCAATCAGCCTTGCAGTGAATCCTGAAACAGATGTGTCCCCTCTGTTTGTCCTTCCCTTCCCCGCACACCTAGGGCAAGCAAAGGGCTTGGCAAGAGCTCTGGGGACGTGTGCATATATTTAAGAGGACATAAGTCTCAAGACTACTCTTTTATCATAAATTGCATGCTTTTTTTCTCTACATTATTTAACTGCAGGACAAAAGATCTTTCACCTTTGAAAATACAGATGAAAAATCTTCCTGCTCCAGTGACCTAGCTAATTGGGCCCTAGGATGTTGAGTGGAAGAAGAGTCAAGTTCTACCCGTTGTTTGGGGTCAGTTGCTGACTCCTCTGCACCCTGGGCAAATCGCTTCTCCGTCTTTGGTCTCTTCTTTGTGTGACCCGCGCCACCAAACCGCGACACGGAGCAGGGCACAGCAGGCTGCCACACCGTGAGCCTTGTTTAAAAAACAGGGTCAGCGCCTCGCTGTGAACAGATTTTCCTCTGTGGAAACAGGTTCATGTTTATCTTTCAAGTTCCAGCAACAAACTCGGGATTGCCAACATGTGCCGCGCAGCTGCTGCAGCGCCTGATTTATGAACAAATCTGCATATAATTGTGTTGGTTCTTTTTTTCTCCCCCCGGTTGATTTTTTTTCTTTAAACAAAATGACTTAGTCCAGGCTGCATAAAGCCCCAATTCTAAAGCCATATAATTTTATGGTCAAAGGGTGGGGTAGGAGTAGGGGGGAGTTCTTTTGTGTGGCACCTGAACTCATTAAAATCCCAAATTCCATAATTTTACACTACCATGTGCCACAACTGAACAGCCTAATTGCTTACCGTCTTTATGAGAACCGCAAATGGAGCAGGAACACCAGGGAACAGGTGGGAAGGCCACACTGGGGTTTGGGGCTAAGCCCTGCCAAGTGATAGTGACCAGAATAGAACTCGATGACTTTGTATCTTAAGAGACTTTACTCTCCGTGAAGGCCCAAATGTTGCCAAGAGTCAGTGGTGGTGAGAGGTACATGTCAAAATCAACCGATTCCTAAAACAAGACATCTCTTTGTGGCAACCATACAGCTGGGATTTTTTTTTTTTTTTTTTAAGATAGGGCAGGCACTAAAGGAAGAGGTAAGAATCTGTGGCTGACAGCCTTATCTCTACCTATGTATTAACAAGTTCTTGAACACAAATGAAGGTTGGGTATTATAATTTACAAAGAAAAAAATGTGATTTAGATGCCAAGATCCAGTTCCTTCCTTAACCCCTTATGACAGGATCTGGTCCTCTGGGAGCCCTCAATATGAAAAGTCTTCAGCAACTATTCAGACAGTGAAAACAATGGAATAGCCAGAATGGTTGGAGTTTTTGGTATTGTGGTTGATTGCCTTGCTTTCTTCACAAAGGAAACCAGCCCCTTTGAAGAGGGTGTTATAGTTTGCCGATTGTGGAGCTCAGAAATGTGCAATAAGAAAGAAGTTTTCAGCATATTTTCTTTCCTTACATGGTAATTGATAGCAAAGACTAGACCAGTCAAGCCCCGGTTGTCAGACCTCATTCTCAAGACTGGACAACCAAGCCCCTTGCTTCCTTCACTTAAAATGATCATATTTCCAAAATTCAATAATTCATTCATGGCTCAAGAAGCCTCGCTCCTGAAAAGTAAGGGTGCCAGACCAAAAGCCTAGATAACCATGAGATATGAGAAGACCAAGTTGATGAGCTGAAGAAATCTACCAAACTGAAAGGGGTTGGAAGATACTAAAGGATCAGGGAAGTTGGAAAGTCCATATGGGTTAGCAATGGAAGCCCTGAGTGGGAGTTGTTCAGAACCAGACGCAAAGTCTTGTAATATGGACTAAGCGTTAATGTTGAATGGAGTCGATGGATGGATAGAGGGAGGGAGGGAGGGAGGATGCAAAGTCAGAGAGTTAGGAAAATAACAGTCGGTGAGATTTGATCTCAGGGAAGAGAGCACTAGAGGTAGGAATGGTAAAAGGGTACCCCTGGGTGATGATCACCATCAAAAGTTGCTGAAAATGCTGCTAATGAGTGCTGACCCCTAACTAAGGAACAGAGCTACCTTACCAGAAATCTGGTAAAGGCCTAGAATTATGAAAAAGGCTCTTATTCCCCAAGAGAACTTTCCAGAGAGCACTCCCAGATCTGGCCAAAGCTTTGGCCACTCAGCAGTATTTCCAAAAGTACTGCCAACTTCTTGAGAAATGTGCAGAAAGATCTCATCTACTCTCAACACAAGGGACAGGATGTTTCAGCCTAATCCTCTGCAGGGGCTTGGATCTCACACCAAGAACGTGGTGTCTTGCCTTAAGAATTCACTGACACAAAGGAGAGGCCAGATAGACGTCTGCTGTGCCAGGCACAGTCTATGGGGAAAAGAGATCTCTCATTTAGGCTCAGTAATTAGAGAGTGGGTCTGATATAAAGGAAACAATACTGGACAAGAAGTCTTGCTTCTAGCTTTGCTAATTCCAAAATTCAGCCAAAAATGCCAAATGAAACTTTTTTTTGTTCACCTCCCTTCTCCACTTTCTCTTCTCTTCACTGCTCTCAGAATCTGTTTCCGAGTGCCTCTCCTCACTGAGTACCCCAGACACTCTTCACCACAGACCAGATCACAACTATGAAAGTCCCTACTCAGCATTGAACCTGTGGCATTCATCGTATCATCCAATCCTAATGACAGCCTGCTGAGGCAGACACCATCATTCTTCCCATTTAGCAGATGAGGAAACTTGAGCCTCAGCAAAATTAATAATTTGATTAAAATTGACCTTGTCAATGCTGGCTTTTCACAGCAGGCTCCCTGCCTTCCTGACTCGTCCTTTGTCCTTACAAATCTCCTAGTTCCTGAAAACCATGGCTGTCGTCGGGCTTCTATCTACCCAGCTGATTACTCAAAGCTTGTTCTGCTCTGCAGAATCGTAATGAATATGAAAGTACTTCATAAACCATAACGAACCACACAAATGTGAAGTCTTACTTTAATATGCGTGTGTGTGTGTATGTGTTGCATTCATTTCTGCTTCTGTCTGGCTTCTGTCTTTTACTTTACCTTTTTCCTGGATACATTCACCTGAAGTTCAGACTCTCCAACTAGAGGAATACCCTTCTCTCCAGGGAGTCCCCATCCATCTGCAATATCCCTTGAAGCTCCCAGCCCTAGTTCCTTTCACATTTGGAAATGACCTGAGGCCACTTCTGTGCTAGACCCAGGGGTGATGGTGCTGCCTTGCTGGTAGAGATTCTTTAGGAAGCTTCCTCTCCCCCAGCACCCTACGGCTCTCATTTACCCCTATGTCTCTCCCAGTGATTTCCATTTGCCTTCAAATTGATCCCATATGTGCTCCTTTAAAGCTTGAATAGCGTTTCCTATCATATGCCTACATCAGCATCAAAAACTTTCTCTTGGGCCCAAGTTGAAAGCTGCCACCTATTTGAACATTTACTATATTCCCACAACTGGACTGAGCATCTTCATTAAAGTATACCCTTTAATTATCACAATATCTTTGTGAGATATATAGAAATGTTATCCCCATTTAATGGATGGTAAAACTGAGGTTAAGAATATGTCCAAGATCACATGTGCTAAGAGGCCAAAACAAGATTTAAATCAGATCTTATGTGTTTCTCCCAAGCCTTATGCTCTTAACAGGTATGCTAAACTCTATAATAGGAGAGATAATTTTTTCTTTATTCTCTGAAAAGAATAAAAGCTTTCCAACTCTTCCACATTCACCAGGAGTCTTCCGTAATCTCCAACAGATTTCTGACTCCCAGTCAAGCATATTCCCACTGGAGACTACACACAGGGAAGCCTGTGCCCACCCTTTGTGCCACCCGGCCACTTGGTTTAGTGTCCTGCAACAGAACTGTTCCCCACTTACCAATCCCATGCACGTTCACACACAGCCACTGTAAGAAACTACAGAATGGGAAGACACCTTAGTCCACCTAAATGATGGGGACTGAATGCAAGTTGATCTTCTGCGTAAAGGAGAAGTCACATTGTAGATTTTTTTTAATTCAACAGGACTCATCTGCTTCCTCAATATAGAAACCCAATATTTAGAGCCCAATCTCTCCCGTTCTAGACTTACATGCCTGTTTCAGTTCTCCTACCTATCAGTACATTCCCTTAGACATGGAAAATATTTTAGTAAATCCATTCATATTAGAGAAACGATGTACATCATTTGCATTTAAGAGAGTTTGCTTTCATTCAATGAACCCTAAAGCAGGTGTTCTGAAGTCTGACTTCCTAGATTAAAACCTCCGCTTCATCAATTTTTTTAGCCTCTCTAAGCCTCAGTTTCCTTAGTTGTCACAAGTATCGAATGAAATAATGCACGAAAACTATTTAGCCAAGTGCCCTGGCTAGGTTAGTGGTTTTCAGACATTAGTGTGCATTAGAATCACCTGGAGAGCTTGTTAAAACACAAATGCTGGGCCCCACCCTGAGAGTTTCTGATTCAGGAGGTCTGGGATGAAGCGGGAGGCCAACAAATCCCCAGGTGATGCTGGTGCTCCTGGTTCTGAGGCCACACATTAAGACCACTGGACTAGGAAGCTCATATAATTTATCATCCAAACCGGAGCACATGTGAGAGTGAAACGCCACGCTAGTCATAATTACAGCACCTGTAAACCAGGAGCCCCTGGGGCAAACCGAGACAGGTGACCACCTCCCTAGGATCCGCCAATCCCCATGCAGCTGTGGCCATACGCCTGCCCGCCCTGGAAGTGAGAATATTGAAATTGCTGGGAGAATATGGACTGGCCTCCACAAGTAGAAAGGAGGAACATCCAGATGCTAAAACAAAACCAAACAAAAATGATAAATACATAAAGCAGACCAGGGCATAGGAGAAAGTGATCATGGGTGGCAGACCTGCACTTCTCCAACTTTCTATCACAGCCAAAGGAAAAAAAAAATATGGGAAATTAAAGGGCAGAGAAGAGAGAAGGAAATGAAGCCCATCTTTTCCTAACTCTTCTAAAGGGCAGCGGGGCTCAGGATGGGACATCCGTGATGGGGCCACGTCACTGAGCCGGCATGTTTGTCGTCCCGTCCCTGTAGGTCAGCAGGAAACCAGTCCCACAGGCAGGGAAGGGAGGATCTCAGCCAGGGTCAAGAGACCGATCTTGCTAAGCAAACGTTCTCTCTCTTTGCAAGCTCAGGAAAGAAATGAATGGGTAGAAAGGGGAAGGGATGAGTTAGCGAACAGTATACACTACGTCTGATACGCTTTCTATTGGGAAAAAAATCTTTTGACCCTACGTATCAGATAGTATTGCCTTGAACACAGGTTAGGCCAATCACGTTTTATAAAACAAACAAGAGGAAGTAACAAACCCAGAGCTGTGAAGTACGTTCTCTCACGGAGCCCAAGCCCATCTTCCGTTGCCAGTTCGTGTGGGTGGCTGAAATCTCAGCATTTCACCATTTAAGGGACCATGAAACCTCTAAGTGAGGAACAGCTCGTTTCCTGGCTCTCTTTATTACAATTCCTTCTAATTTAAAATTTATAATGAATGCAAACAATAATCAGTTTGTAAATACTGTTTTTAAGTTCACTAGAGCTTTGCTGAGATATTCCTTCTAGGTAACAAGTATGTGGCTCATTACTCTCTCATTAGCAAGATAGGAATAAAGATGCAGAAAAAAAAAAGGAAGAAAAGAAAAAAAAAACAACCCTCTCCAAAGATATCGTTGGAGTCTAATTGCCTGCAAGGAATTCTTAATAATGTTTACTAATGCCTTTTCAGCCTTGCCAATTTTATAATGCTCATTCCAGATTCCAGGTGTGACGTCTGTGGTCCCTGCTGTGATCTTAGTTAGTGAGTTTAGACACCTAGAATAGTGGCTTTCAAGAGTTTTTAGCCCCATCTCATGTCCCCAGAATGCAATCACATCCACTGGGGCTTTAGAAAGCGAATTTGAAGCTCTTGCATTTTTATTTAAAATTAAATCTCTAATTGGACGAGGTCTGCCATTTGCCTAACGAGACATGACACCATCTCAACGTGGCTTGTTGAGGGCGAGGCTACAAGAGCGAACATTTTGCCAGACATTGCAAGAGAGAGAAAGGCATTTTTCCCTTCCTCCCTCAGAAACTCTGGTTAGGGCAGATTATTCTCCTGAAACACGGATCCTTTGTTTATAATCTTCTTTGGTATTCTGAAATTCTACAGACAAATGAAAATATATTTTACAGAGTTGAAGAATCTAAACCAAATATTAGCTTCCTTAATCTCACCACTGTTAAAGCAAAAAGTGGCAAGAGGGCTCAGTGAGAAAGTAGTTTGGTGGAGGTGGGGGTGTTGAGGAAACAAGCGTGGTTTGTTTTTCTTATAAACAATCAATGAGCTATTTAGGAAATAACTCATTGGCCCTTGCAAAAAGGCCTTTGCATATTAACAAACAAAGGCAGGGAAATTGTAAATTCACTGCAGGTGAGAGACCATACTTATTCCACCCCCAGCCAGGCCCTATGCTTTCCAAGTCACCTTTTCTCTGTCCTCCAACCAGCCGAAATGGCTTTCCTAAGCCTATAGGATCATGGCTGAGTTGTGAATCTTTCATTTGGGTAGTGAGTTTTGAGGAGGAGCAAATTAGAAATGGATTTCCTCTATTTCCTTTATGCTGGTAATCCCTGTCCCTTAGCAGTGGTCCCCAACCTTTCTGGCACTAGGGACAGATTTCATGGAAGACAATTTTTCCATGGACTGGAGGGGGGTGGGGGGAATGGTTTCAGGATGATTCAAATGCATTACATTTATTGTGCAGTCAAACCTCTCTGCTAATGATAATCTGTATTTGCAGCTGCTCCCCAGTGCTAGCATCGCCACCTCAGCTCCACCTCAGATCATCAGGCATTAGATTCTCATAAGGAGCACAATCTAGATCCCTGGCATGTGCAGTTTATGGTAGGGTTCGTGCTCCTATGAGAATTTAATGCCGCTGCTGATGTGACAGGAGGTGGAGCTCATGCGGTGGTGCCGGCGATGGGGAGTGGCTGTAAATACAGATGAAGCTTCGCTGGTTCCTAATAGGCCATGGACCAGTACTGGTCCATGGGCCCGGGGGTTGGGGACCGCAGACTTATGGTTTCATAGTGAGAAGGAGGAAAAGGGGAGGGGAGTCCTAACTCGATCAAAACTCCTGGCAATTCTGACATTTAAAAGAGAACTTTTGGAACTGACTTGTTTGCAGGAATCTGCTGTTGATTACATGGGGAAACCAAGCAGAGAACTGTGAACAAATTCCCCGAATCAAGTTCATAAAACAAGATTGAAAAAGATAAAAGAAACCATAATTTCAAAACCACCAAGCCAAAATCAGGCACTGTGCCCGGATCTGGAGTCCATTCCCTATACAGGCCAATGCCTCCAGCAGGCAAACAAAAGATTATTTTAGCCTGGAACTGTGGAAGAGACTTGGGCTGAGGTTCAAGGGTTCTAGGTTCTGTCATCAACTAGCTGTGTGATCTTAGGCAAGGTGCTTGACCCCTCTGAGCTTTAGTTTTAGTATCAGTAAAATGAAATGGTATCATTTGAAGGTGAACAAGTTCTGATCCTGGGTTTGAACCCTGGCCCCACCACTTACTGGCTGCATAACTTTAGGCAAGTTACTTAACGAGAGTATGCCTCTATTTCCTGACTTATGAACTAGGGATAACTGTGCTACTTACCTCACAGGGCCATTGTGAGGATTAAAGGAAAAATGATACAGGTAGAAGGGATAGAATGATGCCTGGAACATAATACTCAACAGACATTGGGTGCTGCTGCTATTAAATACTCTGACTGTAACTCATTGAAATTAATAGGCACAGGAAGGACAAAACAGTTATCTGAGCTGACTCTGAGAACAAGACTCCCGATTTCCTGATGACTTAACCTCATCACTGGTTCAGTCCCGGGAATTCAGAATCCTGACCTGGCTCGGAGGCATTTTTACCTGTTCCTCTTATAAAAACACACGAAGATACCGAAGTTTAAATTCCAAGTTCCCAAACGGCACTTGGCAAATACCAACTCCTGCCCTGGTGTAGCTGCCCTCAGAGGCTCTCTCTGCGTGCTCTTCTCAGAGGGAAATCTTAGTGCTAAGCTGCCTTTGGCAATTTATTAGTGGCGTGACCTCAACAAAGTCATTCAAGTTCTTTGCCAATATCCTTTCCTGGAAAAAATAAATAAAATTATAATATCAGCATCTTGCATGGCTCTAGAGATGAACAAAAGAGAAAACAATAAAATAGTCATAGCTACCATTTACTGAACAACTGCTATGTACCAGGCACTCTATTAGACATTTTACGTATTTCGTTTCATTTCAGTTCAATTATCCTCACAACAATCATAAGAGGTAAGAAGTAAATAGCCCCATCCCTTGCCAGTTCCTCAGACTTTGGAATCATTCTTGAATCTTCTCTCTCACATTCCACACCAATCCATAAGCAAATCTTTTTGGCCCTACCTTCAGAATAATTGATTCAGATCACTTCTTACCAATTTTACTCCACCATTCTAGCCCCACAACCTGCCTGGACCACTGCAGTAGCCTGCTAACTGGGTCCCTGTCCCCCAGTCTCACCTAATCTCTACCAGCAAACAGAGAAATCATTTTAAGAACATAAGGGGGGTCACATTTCTGCCCTGTCAACACCCTCCAATGACTGTTCCTCACACACAGAATAAAACCCAGTTTTAACCGTAGGCTACTGGTTGGCCTCTGCTAACCAGGGGCCAGGGCAAAAGTTCAAATTCAGGCCTACATACTGTATTTGAAATTTTTCTTTTTAGTTTTAAATCAAGACAACAAACTTTCTGAAATATTTTCTGTTTATCTACTTGATCAATATATGAAATGGTGAAATGTAAAAATATGCCTAAATCCATGGCTTTCATATGACAAAAAATATAAATTTCTGGCTTAAAATGCCTAAAAGTTGGCAAAATATCTGACTGTTCAATTTAATAATTATTGTTATGCATGTTTGGGTGTTTTATTGATGGGCCAGCAAAGTTTAGACATATGATAAAATAAATATGTAGATAAATTATCGTGCATTCATCCAATAAAACTTTTCTTGCCTTAATTTCAGCAAAATTATAACTATGTTATTGTAGGCAAGATTTTCACATAACTTATGTTCTTTTGACAGTAAGATCCAAAAGATTAAAAGGTAATTTTATTCAAAGTACATAATACTTGAATAAACTTTTATCAAAAATTCTAATTAATATAACTGTACAAAATCAAAACACAAAATTATTTTTCCTATTTGTAAAAATGCTATTTTTATTCTAAAATATGAACTTATCTATTAAAATTAAAAGACAAAATGTTAATTATATAAATGAATGCCAATATTTTAAATCAAATTATTTAAAGCTGAAATTTACTTTTTAAAATTTTAATTAAATCATATTAACATTTTTATAAAAATAAAACTATTCATAATTCCAGCTTGAAAGATCATCCAGTGGCCAATATAAAAACTCAGTACCACACTTCATACTTTTTACCACTAGATATATATAAAAATACACGTGCAAACATGAGTAATATTAATTTTTGATTATTGCAAAATGTTTCTCAGCCACCATACGCCACTGAATTCATGAGTCCTTTCCGAATCACATTTTGGAATATGAAGAGAACCAAGAAAATGGATGGTTGACTCTAGGAGAAGATAACATTTCATTATGCAAAAGGTTTTTGATATTTGAGAGGAAGAATTTATCGAATTAATTTGTCTTTCCTTTTACCTAAATACTTCACCCACTCAAATCCTTCCCATGCTCTGAAGCAGTGTCTGTTTCCAAGGTCAGCAACAGCACGGTCCTCAAAACCTAACAGCCTTTAGATGCAGTGGCCTTTTGTTTTGAGGACACAGGGCAAGAGACATGGAGGAGTGTTCCTCAGGGGCCTGAGCAGTGTTAGTGACAAGGGCTGATGTTTAGGGTTATGGGTTGCTCTGTGTTAACACTGAGCCCTGAATCACAAGTAACAGAGGCTCATGCGTTTGTTAACGAATTTATGCTTTCTGTGATTAGGACCTTCTCGCACGCTTGCCTGGATCTAAGGACAGTACTGCCTCCAATGTCCCATACAATCTGGCTTCCAGTATCTCTCCATCCCGTCTGCTGTTGCTCTCTTTCTTTATCCTGCCGATTCAGTGAGATTTGCCTTCTTGCAGTTCCTCGATTACAACTGCCCTGTTGAGCAACTCAGGGGATTTGTTGGCTCCTCTGGCTGCAATGTCTTTCCTCTAGAAATCAGTGTGACTCACAGCCTCAGGACTTCGTGTCTCTGCTCAAATGTCACCTTGTCAAAGAGAACACCCTGGACCACATTATCTAAAACAGTACTTTTATCACTTGCTGTTCCTTTCCCCTACTTTATTTTCTTCTTCATAGCTCTTACGTACCTGACATTAAATATTGTCTGTTTTTCCCACTAGAATGTCCCATTTTTCATCACAAAATGCAGGACAGTATAATCCCAAGAACTGCTGTGTGTACTGAGTGAGTATTGTTCTCCCTCCGTTTTTTTTCCCCTGCACTGTGCTCTTCTTGTCTTTTTGTGGGGTGCGGTGGGAAGGTGTTCTTAGGTAGGATTCCTTTACTACTGTGCAGAAGAATTAGTTGTAGTTTCTCAGAGGCTTGAGATCAGCAGAGATGCACCAGGTGTAGATGTGACCTGTTGTTCCCAAATAAGGGACAGAAGACAGAGGTAACTAATAGCATCTCAAAGTCATAGGAAGAGCGTAAATAACAATGGCTATGCCTTCCAAGAGCAGTTGGCTTTTGCAAGTGATCCACACTTCTGGGCGTTATCGCTGTGGGATCTAGTTAAGTGATTCGCTGCATCCTCTCCTCCCTATCCCCACCGCTTTCTGTTGTCAGAAAATTGAGGTCAGCTCCCTTGCTGTCTACATTCCCCTTCTCCTTCTTCCTACCACTTACTGCAGCATCGACCATATGCCAAGCACTAGTCTTCGTCAAGGCCATGCTCAGCCTCAGGTAAGCTTTGCAGCGAGCTACAAAGTGAGCTATCGCTGTTGTCCACATTTTACAGATAAGGATAGTAAGATTCAGAGAGATAAGTTTTTCAAGGCTAGCAATCAGCAGAGCCAGTTTTTCATACAGTTTTGTTTTTTTACGAAGCCTGTGCTGTTAACCACTATGCCTTCTGCCTCCTCAGATTCATTTAGGCTCTTCAGTTCAACCTGCATTCTCTGGGCACCTTCCAATGGAACGCTAGGGCAAGTGCCCTGGGGGACGCAAGAGTATGAAGACATAGTTCACGTCCTTAAGATGTTTTACTCTGAAAGGAGAGGCAAGACTCTCACATACCCAACCAAGAACAGAAACTATGATATATGAGTTCTTGACAACATAAATGGCATAAACAATAAGTACTTTAGGAATATAGAGAAAAGGAAAACTTGGCGGGGCACAGTGGCTCACACCTCTAATCCTAGCATTCTGGGAGGCCGAGGTGGGAGGATCGCTTGAGGTCAGGAGTTAGAGACCAGCCTGAGTAAGAGCAAGACCCCATCTCTGCCAAAAATAGAAAAAATTAGCCAGGTGTTGTGGTGTGTGCCTGTAGTCCCAGCTACCCAGGAGGCTGAGGCAGAAGGATCCCTTGAGCCCAGGAGTTTGAGGTTGCAGTGAACTATGATGATGCCACTGCACTGTAGCTGGGGCAACAGAGCGAGACTCGAAGGAAGGAAGGAAGAAAGGAAGGGAGGGAGGGAGGGAGGGAGGGAGGGAGGAGAAAAGAGAAAAGAAAAGAAAAGAGAAAAGGAATGGAAAAAAAGAAAAGAAAAAGGAAAAATAACTGTGATCTTGACCTAAAGAATGTGTCAATATAATGGAATACTCCTATGTGTAAACATACACATGTAGGCAATGTTCCTTTCTGTTCATGTGTCTACTTACTGTACAAAATGTATTGATGTCTTATCACGTGCCTGGCAATAGGCTGAGTGCTTGGCAGACTAAAATGAGTGCTTTGCAGGGGAAAATTAAATGCTCAGGGAATAGGAAAGATCTGGGCGCTATGAAGAATGGGAGGCTGCCTTCCTGGCTCTAAAGATCCCATTAGAAAAAAATGTGTTCTGCATTCTTTCTCTACTGCCCAGAGTACACGAATATTGTGTAATCAGTAACCACTAAGTGGACCCTGGAGAGCCTCCATTCAGTACCAGGTCAGATTTCAGTGGAGGCTCCTCCTTGGGAGGCAAACCAGAGTGGTCAGAGGAGAAGGTCTGAATCTTGGCTTCAGCACATGGGCCCTGTGTTCTTAGGCAAATGACTAAACCTCTCTGAGCATCATTTTCCACAATGGTAGGATGTAGGATAATCCTTACTTCATAGGGTTATGGTGAGCATTAAATAATATAGGATGTATAAAAAAATGCTGGCACATACTTGGATCCCCCAGATTAATAGTTCCTTTCTTTTCCCTATTTCCCCAGTTTCTTGCTTTCCAAGCAAGGATGTAGAGGGAACTGTGGTCTCATTTTTTTCTTAAATGATAACTAGACTGAATTCACCAGCTCCCATGGGGTGATTCCCTCCACGTAGCTTCCTTTGCAAGGTCTCACCCTCTCTGAGCTCTCGCCAAACATGTCCACCCCAGCCCACCTCTTCACCTTCCAGATTCAAAGGTCCAGCTTCCCTACTCAGGGCAAGAGTCCACGTCGCATGTCTTAAACGTATTTAAGCTCACATAGCAGAATTATTGTAACAGGGCGATCCCATGCTTTCCCCTGCAATAATCGGACACCTCGTTGGGATAAATGACTTGGCCGTCAGGTTTATAGTTTACCCATTTGGGAACTGGATTATTGCTTCATAAAACTGTGCTACATGGTGCTATTATCATTTAATTATGTTCCATAAAGGAAAAAAATAAAGATCGTGCCTTTTGGAGCACTGCTCTCCAGTATCACCCGCAGCTCCTTGGGCACCTGGATGCTTGGGGAGGCTGACTCCTCTGGCACACTTACTGTCTTTGAGGACAGAAGGTCACTCTGTTTGGCATGCTCTTCTTTGCTGGGCACCTCTCCTCCAAAGGATAGCTTGATCTCCATTTAACATGCTATTTCAAATCCCCCAGAAAATCATGTTAGACTTTATGGCAACATCATCCTCCCCCAAAGCATTATGTGTCTCATGTTCCTTCGTACAATATATACCCCAGACACTCAATGCAGGAACTGAATTTCCTTATAAGATACATGATTGTTTAAAAGATCACCTATGGAAATTGTTCTTCCCTATATATCTGTTACAAATGCCAGTAGTTTTGAACATCATGACGTATTGTAAAAAAAAAAAAATGTCAGTAGTCCCTCCCTGAAAGGTGCTTTTTGGGGGTTAATATTAATATATTTTGTTTATTATAAGGCAATTGCCCATGTAAGGTGTCTAGGGTAGGATGGAGTGAGTGAGGGCAAAAGAAACAGGATTTGCCTTGAGTGGATTACTGTGGAGGTCGGATGGTGGAATACAGGGGTTCAGCAAAGGTCCTCTTCATTTTTATATAGGTTTGAAGTTTAAAAAGCTATGACCCTGGGAGGGGAAATAGGGTGAGTTTCATTAACACGTTATTATTAATTAATTTATCGGGACTAATGGGGTCCTTCAAGGAGCAATGCAAGTAACACTGATGGGAGAGCAAAGGTGAAGAGATGTGTGCTCAGCTCCACAAGATCATCCTGATTCAGCGCGACTGTGGGTTACACCCGTGAAGCAGCTGGTAAAATGTGGTCTCATGAACTGAGTAAAGCTTTGAGGAAGAGGGATGTCGAGAAGAGTTTGAGCAGCTGGACATTTCGAGCTGTTTGAAAGAAGGGTAGGGTTTGGATGGACCTAGTTTCAGTTCATGCATCCAGTGCCTGGAGTATATATAAAGGAATATGAAACACAATGCTTTGGGGAAAAAAAAATGTTGTCCTAAAGTCTAGAATATTCCAGAAGCAGGAAATGATAGAAGGTGAGGCATTGAGAATGAGCACCATTTCTTGCCATGGCTTTAGTAATCTTTCTAAAACACAAATATGACCTTCCCTTGACCCTACTAAAACCCTTCTTCATCCTCTCATTGCACTCAGGATAAAGTCCCAAATCCCTAGCACCGTCTGCAAGGCCTGTGTCTGGTACCCCCGTCTCTAGCTTCATCTCGCTCTGTTTTCTCCTCCCTCTGTTCTCTCCACCCAGAAAGGCCAGCAGACGCGCTACCCATCGTCCACTTACGGGCAATTTCTATATATTTTTTTTGCTTGTCTTTCAGTTTTTAAATTTTCTGTAATGAACCAAGATTATGTTTTTAGTAATAATTTTTTTAAAAGAAGCCTTGGAAGTTTTGTGAAGGGACAGGATTTAGGGAGGCAATTTTGTCAATAATGCCAGAGGCTTCAGAGAGGGTGCTGGGATGCAGGCTGAGAACAGGCGCCCCGAGCTGCAGCAACGAATGGTCCAGCAGTGGCAGGAGCCAGGCAAGTCCTGGGGCTGATTTAAAATCATAGGCGAAGTGAAGCAAGACTGAAAGAAAGGTAACGCTTAATGTCTATTCTTCCAAAGAGCATCTGGAAACAAAGGAAGAAACAGTGGTTTGCCAGGGAGGCAAGACTTAAAGTTCTTTTTTTTACTGTTGTTGTTTTTGTTTGGTTTTCTAGCTTGAAGACAAATATGTTCGCAAGCTAAGCACAGAGCTGGCCAAAAGCACTCCCCCCTCGGTTTATATTACATGTGGCTTTGTAATTGTTGTTTTGGGAAAAATCTTTCAGGGTTACAAAATGTTTTAAACAAACTTTGGCCAATTTCCCTCTTGAAAAGAAAAAAAAGAATAACTGCCCATGGATGAAAATATCATAAGCATGAAGATAGTTGGAAAAGATCCATCTATCAGCAACAAACAATCACAGTCTCACCTACTTCCACCCTGCTTCATTATTTGTTTTTATTTTCACCTAATTCCGTTCAGCCCCCCATCTCTGTGTTAACGCTAATCTGCAAAAGTGGTTCCCAGTGACCCCTGGAGTACTTTCAGTCCAGTTCACAACGATCTGATGAGTTAGGGACTTGATAAGGTCACATTTTTAAAGAGCATTTCCCAGCAGTCTTGAGAGTTGGAAAGGGTTATTTAATTACATCACAAAAAGACTAAAGAAATCAATGTTGGTATCTTACAGCTACATGGAACTCAAAGAGTTAGCTGGCCCAAATCCTACACTTAAAGGGACAACATGGAACCACAGGAGGTGAAAGATCTACCCAATGTCTCCCCCAAATTGATGGCTGAGCCGGGGTTCAGAACTCAGGTACTCACACTCGCAACCCCGTGATCTTTCTACAGGCAATGATTTTTCTGATGGTGCTCCTGCCCAAGAGAAATATCTCTTTCCTAACCCTGTAGAATTCCAAACTCCCTGGGGGAAATGGTCCTGATAAAAGGTTGTATTTTGTTTGTTTGCTTGGGTATTTTTGTGTTAGTATTATTTTTAAAGAAATCTTTAAAAAAAAAAAAAAAAGGCTGTCTCAATAATGACAAATAGAGCCCTAAGTAGAATAAATTTCCCAGCATTATTGAAACCAGAGATACCCCTTAGTGTTCTCTGCCCCAGGCCTAAATGTTATGTATACTATTAATAGTGGGACTTATATGCTTAAGGGAGCAAAAATGGCAGTAGACATTGTCTGAGTATTGTTCTCAACAGTCTATTGGCCAATACAGCTGCTACTGGGAGTGTTTGAGAATTTTTTTCCAGAAATTTGGATTGCCTTGCAGCCAGATCACATGCTCAGGTACAAGCAACGGGTATGGGAACAGCTGCCACGTCCACCTCCACCTACCCAAGTGGTATGAGAAGGGCCTCCTTGCTGCGGGCGGTGGGAAGCCGGCCTGAGACGATCTCCCTGGTCCCTTTCCCCAGCTCCCTGCAGCTATTTCTGGGATGCATCCTCGGGCTCCCCTGTGCCTTGGGGCTGTTTCCTAGGAACCAGCCTCCCTTAACCCCATAACACCTTCTCTGATGACCGAGTGACATCATCAGGTCATGGCAGGCCATAAAACTGCACAGCTGGCTCCCAGGGAGTAGCCTGAGCTCCAGGAGAACAGGGGATTTGCAGATCCTGAGAGGGATAGGAACCTGATTCAGAGAGTAGGGGATGTGCCTTGGCTTTATGCTGGATTTTTTTTTTTTTTCTTTAACTGCCTTGTTATGACCCAACCCAGACATCAAGTCACCAAGTAGAGACAGCCTAAAATTAATATGCTGGAGCTGCTGCTGTCTTTTAAGGGATGAGCAAACGTGTTTTAATAATTAAGTTCCTTGGGCTCCTGATGAAACAGTCAGCACCTCAAGAGGAACATGGTCGTAAGCAGGACTTCAAAATGGTTTATCCCTGGACCCTGCCCCCTTCGCCCCTCTCCTCTGTGACGTCAACCAGCTCCGAAGCCCACTGCCCACTGAATGGAGGCTGCGGTTTGGACAAGGGAGTCCAGAGACTGGAGAGCTCAAGTGATGACCTGGGTTAGTCCATCATAATATACATAAGTGCCATCAAGACTCCCAGGCATAGTTAGATCTGACTTTGAGGGACCTGAAACCAGGTGCCAGCTTACAGTGAAGCAGGACAAATACTCAGAATATCTTCGGTCATGTAGATTATGACCTTCTATCCCAAATATATCTGATTTAATATGCAACCATCCATTGGTATACATGGGGGATTGGTTCCAGGACCTATGTGTATACCAGAATCAGCGCCATACTCAAATCCACGGTCAGCCCTGCAAAACCCACATATGCACAACCTTCTATATATGCAGACTTTGCATTCCACGAATATTGCATTTTTAATGCATTTTGGTTGAAAAAAAATCCATGTATAAGTGGGCCCATGCATTTCAAACCCATATTGTTTAAGGATCAACTGTAGTTCTATTATTTCCAGTAAATCAGTTGACTCCCAAGTTATATCTACTGTACATATAAACCAACCTGAGTGGGAAGCAACATATTATAGTGAATAAGAGAAGAGATTTCTGAGTCAGAAAGACAATTGTTGTTGATAAGCATTGATCTTCATTAAGTCCATTAACTTCTCTTAGCCTTAGTTTCCTCATCTATAGAATAAAAACATTTTTGATACTTTCCTACCAGGACAGTAGAAAAATTAAAGAAGAAAAGCCATGTAAAAACCTTAAAACAACATTTACTCAATAAATGTTAGCCTTCATTATATAACTAAACATGATTTTATTTTAAAACTTTCTAAGACCTTGACTAAAAATAAATTTATA
This sequence comes from Indri indri, assembly GCA_004363605.1. Taxonomy (NCBI): domain Eukaryota; kingdom Metazoa; phylum Chordata; class Mammalia; order Primates; family Indriidae; genus Indri; species Indri indri. The sequence goes on along the minus strand of RJWJ010011727.1, from coordinate 11,959 downwards.
GACCAAATAACTCTTTGATCACACGATCCAAGTCTTGGTTGGAAACTGGTCATAGTGGACATAGATAACTAGAAGGATCAAAATGTAAAATGTGAATTACTCAACAATGCTTTCCTCTGTACATACATCGTTTCTGTAACATTCTAAATCTATTCATCAATGTCTTTTTCTCCTTATTTAAAAAAAAAAAAAAAGTAACACCACGGAGTTTCAAAATAAATCAACAAGGAAAGAGAAGACCTGAACACAGGACAGGAGAACCAGACCCAGGCCTACCTCTGCCCCTAGCTGAGGATTTGATCATGTCACCTGCTCTGTGTGAGGCTTGGTTATCTCTTCTGTAAAATAAGGGCTTTGGAATGCACCTGTCGGTCCCTTCTAGCCCAGAGGCTCCAGTGATTGCTGTTTCAGTGATTTGGTAAGACTCGTAAACAGCAGCTGAGGGCTCCAGCTTCACACGGAGATTCACTTCTGCTCTTGTATTGCTGTCGAGAAGTGATTATTCGTCATCTTGCACTTGTGGAAGACCATGTGCTGGATGACAAGGCCAGACAACATGGGATGGGTAGGGTGGAATTGAAAAACTCTGCAAAACATACTGTTTTAAGATTTTTACATGACTTTTCTTCTTTAATTTTCCTACTATCCTGTGAGGTAAGTGTCAGAAATATTTTTATCTATAGATGAGGAAACTAAGGCTAAGAGAAATTAATGGACTTAATGGAGGTCAGTGCTTATCAACAACACTTGTCTTTCTGATTCAGAAATCTATTATTTTATTCATTAATCTATTATCTTATTAACTGCTTCCCAGTTCATGTTGGGAGGCAGGGTCGTGGGCTGAGTGTAAGAAGACAGCAGCCACCCCTGTGGCCAATCCCTCCATCCCCAGGGACAGGAGCCTCTATGTACCTATACCTATTAAGAGGTGACCCATATCCTTTGAGCACATGGAGTACTGGCAGCAAGGAAAATCCTGTCTCTAATCCAGGCCATCAAGAAAACGTCATCAACGTATGACAGTAACCTCCCAGCTTGTCCCAGTATCCTTGTTCTTGGAAATAAAATTAGCATCAAAATGTCTTCAAATGGACTGTGGCCGTGATGTAGCCCTTAAAAGTGTGCCAGGTAAATTATTCTCCTGCCGCAGTCCTCAGCCACGCACCAGTGTAGTCATCAGCAGTTCATTGCAACACCAAGGATGCTTCTCAATGCCAACCATTCAGATGGGCATTAGAATTAAAACCTACTTGTCATCGCTAATATAATCTCAAGTTGGATATAAAATAACGTATAAGATGTAAGTATATACATTGTGATATCAACTATGATTTTTAATTCATGCTAAAAATGCTAAATCTCTGGGTGGTGGGATTATGGATCATTATTATTTTCATTTTATTTGGTTATATTTTCTAAATTTTCTGCAATGTCTATGACTTTCATACTAGAGAAAAAAGAATTTTAAGAGTGTTTAACAAAACATTGTTTCGTTTTTTGACAAGCTTCTCCGCTCATTTGGGAGACTCGTTTGAATGAACTAAATGCTGTCTTGAATTTCTGCTTTGCTCCTTTGAAATATCATGTCTGTGACAGTTTACATCAAAAGACATTGTGACGTGGTGAGGAAAACAGAAAGTCAGAAGGCCTGAATTGTAGAAGACCTAATTCTGCCCCCTAACTAGCTTTGAGAATGTAAGCAAGTCACTCCCCTGAGCGTTTGAGCATAGGGCTGGAATCGCATTGCCCACATCCAAATCCTACCTCCCCTGCTTTCTAGCTGTGTGATCTTGGGCCAGTGGCTTAACCTCTCTGAGTCTTGGTTGCCAGTTCAGAAATTGGGGATGATATGCATGTTCTCATTCGTACATGGGAGCTAAAAAGTTGATCCCCAGGAGGTAGAGACTAGAATGAGAGTTACCAGAGGCTGGGAAGGGGTGGAGAGAGGTTGGGGAATGAGTACAAACGTACAGTTAGATAGAAGGAATCAGTGCTAGTGCTCAGTAGCACAGTATAGTGACTAGAGTTAACAACAACGTATATTTCAAAATAGCTAGAAGATTTGAAATGTTCCGAACACAAAGAAATAATAAATGTTCAACACGATGGATGTCCTACATATCCTGATTTGATCATTACTTATTATACGTGTGTATCAAAATATCACATGTACCCCATAAATAGGTGCAATTATTATGCTTCAATAAAAATAGTTTAAATAATAAATAAATAAATATAATTTTTGAAAAGAAGTTGGGGATCACGATTTGGGACTGTTGTGAAGATGAAATGAGGTTGTCTATATAGGCCTTTAGCCTCACTCTGAAGTGCTCTGGGAGTATTAGCTGGTGTCGTCATTATGGCCTTTCTTGTCCCAGAGCAGAGGGAAGCCAGCATGTTCTTGTGGGGGGCCTTCTAAGAGGGAACCACATCTCGGCCCCCCAGAGCTTTGCCAGAGGCCAAGCCAGTCTTCCCCACAGAGCTCGGACTCTGCAGTGCCCAGGTTCTGCCTTCTCCTCTCATTCGGTTAGTTCCCATCATCCCTCCCAAACAGCCTTGAAGACCTCCAAGGTCACCCTGGGGACCAGGAAGGGGTAAAGAAAAGCATGTGGTGCCTGCTGACATCCACAGAACATCAAGATGACCTCTCCTACCTTTCAAAGAAACAGTTTATGTGTGTGGCCCAAGACAAAGGGAGCACTGTTGACTTTTCCTTGTTAGAGACTATCTCGGAGCCCCGAGTTCGTTTGATGAATTGTTTGGGGTAGATAAAATAGCCCTGTCCCACTCTCTCAATGCTGCCACCAAGAGCAGATTAACAAAAAATGTGCTGGACACATCGGAAAATACAGCCCTACAAAAACAGTTCTTGAGGGAGAAAGAATTTTTTTGTCTCTTGCTGAACATTTTCCCATGCTTTGTGGCCAGCCCATGCTGGCCTGAACTCGGGGTCACCTTCTCTCCTTTGGAAGTATCGGGAAGACTCAGAGTTGAAGGCACTGCACACGGTTTGCAGCTAAAGCTGGAACAGATGGGAGACGGGCCTGGGAAACCCTCTGGGAATACGGAAGACTGACTCCCAGCCCCTGCGGCCCATGGCCTACAACAGAAGAGAAGAGACAAGAGTGACCTTTGGCAGCAGGAATATACAGCTCAGAGAAAGCCCAGTTAACAGTCACAGAAGGCTGGATAGACTGGTGGTTAAGCGAACGGGCTTCGGAGTCAGGTAGACCTCAGTTCCCAACCTGGCACTGCCACTCACTCAGGTGAGCTACCTTGCTGAACCCCAGTCACACAGGAAGAGAAGAAAACGAACCCCATAAGGGTTGTGGTGGGGCCTAAAGGAGGCGATGGAGGTAAAGCCCTTAGAAGGCGAAAATGATGGCTTACATGATAATATGCACGTCCTTGAATTGTAATCCTTTATTTAGATCCAGGTTTTGAAGGAGATTCAGAGGCAAGGTGCCCTTCTCTAGAGTAGGAAGCTCTTTAGCATGATGGCAGTCGCTTAAATAACTCTCAACTACTTGCAGAGAAAACTCTGTTTTGAGGGCCATGGAGAAACAGTACAACCCTTGCACATGGTCTGCTCTCTATAACTGTAGCTGATACTGTTGTCGAAACCACAGGGGGAGTTTGGTCTAGGTCCAGTTGCTCATTGCACAAAGGTCCAATTATTGAGATAATGAGGATTGCCAAGAAAGGAAGGAATTTTTAATATGATATCTTGCCAAGAGAGTGGGAGAAGCTGCCTCAAATCTGACTAAGGGAGATCATGGGCTTTTAAAGGAGGGGCCACGAACCTTCCTTCTGCAGGTCATGATATAACTGACAAGGGGCTGCATGCACTGGGGCAGGTCTTGTGCATTGGAGGCAGGTTCTGGGGGGTGGTGAGTCATCAGGAAGTCTGCCCAGGGGCCTTCAGAATCTCAGCTCCTTTGTCTTGCAGAAAATTCACCATTTCTGGGAAACAACTCAAAAGGTCAGGTAGGTAGTTAAGGCAGAGGATTATATAGGGGTCATTGAAATTTGTTCAGCGGGGGTCTGGTTACAACACTACATTAATAAAGGCTGATGATTATTGAGCAGCTACTATGGACCAAGCAGCATTTTAAGTGGTTTTCGTGCATATTCTTACTTGATCCTTATAGAAATCCTTAAAATAGTAATATTATTATCCTCATTGTATAGAAAAGAAAGCTGAGACTTAGAAACTTGCCTAAGATCACCCAGATAGTACATGGCAGAGTTAGAATTTACCTACACATATGCATGATCCATTTCATGCCTCTCATTGGTTGGGGTCACAGAAGAATTTGACACTCTTCTATGGAAAGCTGTTGGGACTACCTTTTATCCACAACACATTAGCCCTTCATCCATGCCCAGACTTACATCCTAAATTTGTGCCTTGAGTTGGGATCCTGTTGACAGTGGCTGGAAATCACAATGAAGGACTTCTCCGGCCAAGCCCTGCAGACCCTCTATTTTCTATAACCATTCAATGGTACACACCAAGGACCCTCAGACATTATCCATTCCATGTCCTCCATTTTCAAATAACAAAACAAAGACTCAGAGAGGTGAAGTGACTACAATAAAGACACACAGCCAGCTCCAAGCCCAGCCGGGTCTAGAAAAACCCAGCTCTCCAAATTCCTTGCTACTATTTTATGCTTTGTCCCTCTAATGTCATAGTCTTCCTTGCAAAGGAAGCGTGGGCCTTTGCCCAGGTGAATAATGATGGTTGGTAGTTCACTTCCACCCCTGGTTCCCAATGCCTGTGCCCATGTGACAATAGAGGAACCTTCACCATAAATCTGACAAGCTGACACTTACCACCATACCAATGAGAATGCCCACTTGCCAGCATCACGTAGGTATCCTACGTATGAGGCACCCCTCTCTTCCTTCCATTAATTCACGAAGCCCATGCTTGCCTCTTGCTACCCCGGCTGCCCTGTTGGGACCACACCATCCTGTTAGTGCATCAGGCCATTATAGATGTTTCTCTTCTTATCTGCGATGGCTTTTGTCATTGGGTTCTGAGATGTAAGAATCATGAAGAGAATGAGTGTCCATTTATTCATTTAGTAACTCAACAAATACTTATTGAGAACCAACTATGCAACAGGCCCTGGGCTATCTGCTAGAGCACAGTGAACCAGACATGATCCAAGATCAGAACCTACAGCCCAGAAGGAGGCACAGATATTAAAAAGACAGAGACACCCATAAATAAAATGGTGGTGAAAATGCAATGAAGGAAACCAAACAGGGTGCTATGGAGAGAATAATAGGACAAGCCCACCTAGGACCACGTGCTCAGGACAAGGTCACTCTGCAGAGGATGCTCAAGGTCACAATGAGAACAGGACAGAGAAAGTCTCTGTCCCTGGCCCCCATTCCAGGTTTTCAGCTTGGTCCATATCCTGTTTAAGATTTCTTAATTATAAAAATGACATACCATTGTAGAACATTTAGAAACTCAAAAAAAGATAAAAAGAAAAAGACAGAAATTGCTCACAAACTCTCTCATACTCCCATTATTGCTAACTGGCACATTTATTTCAAGATATTAAATGTATATATATATACACATATATATGACAATTTAAAAATGAACCTTTTATTTTTGAAAAGAAAATGTATGGACGTAGTAAAAAAAATCCAAAGCATAAAAAGCATATAATAAAAATTAAGTTATTCTTCTACCCTAGCCACTACCACCCCCAGTTTTATTCCCCAGAGTAAAAGTTTTTTGTGTAATCTTCCAGAGGGAAATATATATATATATATATATATATATATATATATATATATATCTTGCATAATACGTATCATTCTATAGGCCCTATTCTGCTCTTTGCATTATCACTTTAAAATATATCCTAGAGAAGCCCATATAACCTTTATTCTTTTTTAATAACTATTAATGCCTATTTTTATATAACAGAGGCCACGTTATATAATAATCTTGCACCCTGCTTTTTCACTTAATATTACATCATTAACAATTCTTACTTCATTAAAAATTATTTGTAAAAAACAATTTTAATGATGGTAAAATATTCCACTATATGAGTAAACTATAATTTATGTAAACATTACCTAATTATGAATATTTGGAATACTTCAGAAAATCTTGATAATGGCTTCAATGAACATTATGCATAAACCTTTTCTGTGTATCTCTACTTATAGAATCCTGAATGCATTTCTGTAAGAATTTATCAAGACCTCTTAAGAACCCAGCATCGTTCTCTAGTCTACTGCAATGCCGAAGACACGTACGATGTGATTATTAATATTTTTAAAAATACGATGAACATGCACTGTGTGATAAACAAATTGTCTCTGGATGATCCCATCTGCAGGTGGCCTAAATCAGTTCTGCTCCAAGCAGAAAGACAAATGCTTTTTCTTATTCTTTTTGCTGTCTGACTTATTCGTTCCCCAACTGACCTTTCTTCACCAATAGAGTGATAAGTTTTACAGGGCCAAAGGTTCAGAAAAAGGGACAAAGGAGGTCACTTAGCCAGCTTCCATTCTAGGCCTGGGTCTCCTTCTGTTTGAGAGAAAAGATGTCTCCCATTTGGCCCAGAGGGTTCTGCACTAAGGTAGGAGGCTAGAGCCCAAGCCAGTAATAAAATGTCCCTTTGCCTGGCCTTGTTGTGGGTGCATGTCTTTTGGGAACCTTGCTGGGACTGTGGAGGAGTGGCTGAGACCAGACAGAACTTGGATGCCTACCTAACACACCCACTAGAGAGCTCTCTGTCCACTCCGTCCAGCTCTGTGTCTGTACATAATTACGGCTCAGTAAACATGAGTGCATATTCTAGAGCCAGAGGGTCACCACTTGCTAGACAAGTTATTTAAACAGCCTGGCTCCAATTTCCTCATCTTTAAAATGGTGATAATATTAATAATAGAACCTACCTCAAAGCACTAATGTGAGAATTTCATGTGAGTAATTTAGAATGATGCCTGGGGTATCATAAGCACTCAATAAATGTTTATTATTATAATTTGTAATAGGTGAAGAATGAAGTTGAGCACTTAAGTTTTTTAAAACTCATTCAATTCCAACAGCATAACAGAAGAAGCCCAAAAGGACTCAAACACTTTACAAAAGCAACTATAAATATTCAACAAACTCAACGCTTTGGGGTTTTTTTTGTTTTTTGGTGGTTTTTTTTTTTTTTTTTTTTGAGACAGAGTCTTACTCTGTTGCCCGGGCTAGAGTGCCGTGGCATCAGCCTAGCTCACAGCAACCTCAAACTCCTGGGCTCAAGCAATCCTTCTGCCTCAGCCTCCCGAGTAGCTGGGACTACAGGCATGTGCCACCATGCCTGGCTAATTTTTTTTATATATTTTTAGTTGTCCAGCTAATTTCTTTCTATTTTTAGTAGAGATGGGGTCTCGCTCTTGCTCAGGCTGGTCTCGAACTCATAAGGTCAAACGATCCTCCCACCTCGGCCTCCCAGAGTGCCCAACACTTTATTTGATCATAGTGCTGGGGGAGAGGGGTGCATGTTGTTAGAATAAAGTAGTGAAACATTGGTGTGTTGAATTATCATGACCAAGCACTGGACCAAGCCAGATGGACTTCCCTTCATCTGTCACATGGACTCATGATAAGGACATACTGCTTGCTTCCAATATTAATATTATTAATATTTCCAATTCTGCTAGGGTGGAGTGGATGTATAAATTTTTCTGAAAGAAATTCCAGGCAGAAGGACTCATATTAGGCAAGCATGAAAGCATGGAATTACACTGTATGCTCAGAGGATGATGAATGGTTCACTACAGATAATACTGGAGTTTTTCTCATGGTCAAAGCCAGAACCTAGCAGAAGAAGATAATCCTGGAAAGATTGGATTTGGGTCAGAATATGCATGGCCTCTAAGGCCAGATAGAAGTGGTTGTACTTATCTAATAAATATAAGAAAAGGAGTAACTCTTCATCTTTCTATTTTAAATAACGTTATATGTGACCATGCAGAGAATGTATCAACTGGTAATAAAATTAGAAGCAAAAAAGCTATCTTAAGGTCATTATTAAGAACCTAGGTGAGAGATGATGAGACTCTGATGTAGGGTGATGGAAAAGTCAAGAGGAAGAGAGAAAAAACATCGAGGCATTTCAGAGCTAGAAGCAGTGGGTCTTAGCGATTGTTTAATGTCGTAGGTGAGCACGGGTGCACATGTGCGAGCATGAGAGAGAGAGAGAGACAGAGAGAGAGACAGAGAGAGAGACAGAGAGAGAGAGAGAGAAGAGTTAAACTTACTCCAAAGCATTATGACAGAAAGACAAGAGAGTAGGGTACAACACAGTTAATTGTTGGCAATGTTAACCAATGCTAACTGGAAATGTTCTTTGCAGATGGCAGTGTTGAGATCATGTTCTGGTGGTGTTGTGCAGCAGAGGAATCCCTAGGTATCTAAGTCACTGGGTTCCACAGGGTCGGGAGCACCTGAAGTGATAACAAAGTTGTTAAAACTAGAGATGGAGAATGTGCTGTAGTCTTTACCCATTTGATTATTTTGTCAAGTATTGGTCCTGCCAGTAAGAACCTCCCTTCATTGCCTTCCAATACCATGACATTCTCCCAGTTCCCCCACACTGCTTCTCTCTGCTCCTCACCCAGAGTAAAGTGTCCTTTCTACGTACTCCCATGGTACCCAGCATATGCAACCACATGATGTTATAATTATTGGTCCTCTACCTATTTCCCTCTAGACCACCAGCTTCTTATTGGCAAGGAATGTGTCTTATTTATCTGCATGATATCAACACTTAGCACGATGTCCGGCACAGAGTCAAGCCTCAGTCAGTATCCTATGGTGCAGGATCTTTTACTGCCTAATATACAAAGATAATCACGTGCAGTTGCATTAGCCTCGCACAGATAGTTGCAGTGCTAATGTTCCTCGACCTGTTGAAATTGATAGGAGGAGATGTATAATCTGACAAATTTTAATCAAGACACTCAGCTGTCTCCTGCGCTGTAAATGCACGGTAGACCCATCTGCCTTTTCTCATATTCCTGCCACAATCTTTTTGTTATTTCTATTTCCGGAGTCCCACGATAAAAAATTTTAAAATCTCTACCTTACCAAGACCAAGAAAAACAGTAACGATGAAACTGAAGACCAAACTCAAAATGAAAAGCTGATGATAAGCAATATATTATTCCATTTTAATTATTTTTATTTATAAACCTGTTAGAGATCTGAATGGACTGTAAAGAGTATGCCAGGATTTCCAAGGTTTAATTTGGGTTTTACAAGCAGTGAAAGCGAATGAGGCATTCAGCTCAAAGTAATTTCTCAACTGGTGTTATCGTCCTCGGTGCACTGACGAGGAAAGCAAGACACAGACCTGAAACAGACAAGTACACAGTCCAGCATCACATGCAGAGTCTGGGGAGGATGTGAAATGGAATAGAATTCCTGATTCTGAGCAGTGGGCCAGTGGCTCTTTATCTTCAGTGGGCAGCAGAAATGACCTGGCCTATTTGTTTTAAATACAGATTCTCAGGAACCAGCCCAGACCTGGTGAATCGGATTCTCTATGACTGGTCCCCGGAGGCTGAACTTTTTCAGGCTTCCCAGGTGATTCTAATGAACACCTGCATTTGAGCGCCACCCATCCAAGGGTTCGGGGACCAGAAGCCACACCATGAGAGACACTGTGCTGGACTCTTCAATGGTTTTGCTTTGCTTGGCTTAACCAGAATGCCACCTTTGAAAATCCAATGGCAGGCATCAGCAGGCATTATAGGATGCTCCTCCCAGCAAACTCTTCCGCTCCCTACTGAGTTCCACCTTCCGGAGTGGGCCTGGCACCCAGGGGCCCACTTCAAGCACACCCGTCCTCACTTCAAAAGCATCCTCGCTTCCCTTGTACCATTAAGCAGGCTCAGGAACTTTCCCTTCAGTCCTGCTTCTGAAGGACTGCCATGGGACAGATCCCACTCCCAATCCTTCCTGTAAGATTTCTTTTTTTGTTCTCTGTACAATTAATTAGCTAATAATTTTTGCTTCTGATCCATTCCTCATTAAAAAGTTGAATCCCCGAGTTGGAGCTTGTCGGAACAAAGGTGGGAGAATTTATGTCTTAATTTTGGTTCATTATGGCAGGAAGCCTCTTACTCCCATCTCTCTCTCCCCAGCCCCCTCCCGTCCTGCTCTGATGGCTGTGTGACCCTAAATGCCTCTCACTCGGCAGCCACCATGGAGACACTGTCTCTGCCCTTTGTCTTCCGCCGCCTCATTAAGAGAAATGAACCTGAGTCTGAGAAAGACGACACAGGGGAAATAAAAATGTAATCCCTCGGTGCCACCTATAATGAATTGTTATGAAAACCATGAAAATATCTGTCTGCGGATATTGTTCTTTGATTTGAAGTCAGTGTTGTAAGCGGTAATTTTTGTCATTAAAGCTGTTAATCTGCTCAGCGCTCCTCATAAGTTTTTATGAAGAAAAACAGCCCTGCTGCCTCCCCGCTCATTGCAGGGTACTTGGGGGGCCAACACACATGCAGAGCACCGTGGAATAATTAGCTTTAATTATGGCTGATACTGCTGTCTGTTGAAAGTGGAGGGACTTCACGCTGCCAGGGCTGGGGATGGGGCCTGCGCTGCCTTCGAGATGCCAAAGGAATGGAGCCTTCAGCTTTGAGTCTGGGCTCCCGACCCACTGCCACGCACCCCGGTCAGGGCAGGTGCACTTGGGCCACCTGACTCACACCGAGCATGGGCATGCACACTCATGCACACACACACTCATGCACCTCACAACACACACACACACATGTTCCAAAAAATTCATCTCCCCTCACCACCCAATCACCAGGCCAAGCTCAACCACCACAAGTGCTTGTATCATCTGTGACCCATATGTTCATCTAATCACAGCATACCAAGACACGCACACACAACCAGCTATGTCACCTGTATACCCTCCACGTAAACATTTGGTCACAGCACATGCACACTTCCATTTCCTCAGCCACAACCCACACCAACCCCAGCGCACATACACCCAAGATGACATACATCCCTTGGCACACACAGCCAACTTCGAACAGACACATAGCCAACTATGAAACACACACCTATGCATTAGCTCTAAAAGGCAGTGAAATCACCGCTGTATGTGAAAGGCCTACTGATAAGTTCTGTAGGGGCAAATGAAATAAGCATCTAGACAGAAAATAACTAGCAATGCATTGAGCCTCTGTTGATGCACTGAGCGTCGATTATGCGTCGAACACAGGGCTAGGCACTATGGGGCCTTCACAACAGATAGATGACACATGGTCTGTGCCTCGAGAAGCTCATGGTAGACACAAACTGCCCTTCCAAAAAGAATTTGTGGCTTGGTGTGGTGGCTCATGCCTGTAATCCTAGCACCCTGGGAGGCCAAACTAGGAGGATTGCTTGAGCTCAGGAGTTCAAGACCAGCAGTACAAACCTTGTCTCTACTAAAAATAAAAAAATTAGCTGGGTGTGTGGTGCACACCTGTAGTCCCAGCTACTAGGGAAGCTGAGGCAGGAGGATCCCTTGAGCCCAGGAGTTTGAGGTTGTGGTGAGCTATGATGATGATGCCACTGCATTCTAGCCAGGGCAACAGAGAGAGACTCTGTCTCAAAAAAAAAAAAAAAACAAAACAAAAACTAATTTTTCTGACCCTGCTGCGAGTGCTGTCTGCAGGGGGCTTTCAGCTGTCAGCACTCCAGGGATTACATCAGCCGCATACAGCTGCACTCCCTGCCCACAGTGGCTGTGTCCAGTGGCTGATCTCTGCATGGGTTTGAAAGCCTGGACATTTCAGTCAATGCAGGACAATTCCCACCAGCCAGAGCTCTCTTCATCAGCATAGTCCTTCAAAAGGTCCATATCTCAGGTCAGTTTCTCCCACTGCCCAGTCCTCCTTTGTTTTTCTA